>VXBW01005131.1:27918-66177 GCA_013400375.1 Thinocorus orbignyianus | reverse complement strand
TCCCCGCCCCGCCGCGGCCGAGCAGCGCCGGGGCGGCGCGGGAAGGGCCGGGGAGCAGCTAGCCTCCCGGGGCCCGCCGGGCTGCGGCTCCGCGTCCCAGGCCTGGGCACTTTCGGGGAAAAGAGGGTGCAGCTGCTGTGCGAGGGAGGGAGACTGCGACCTGGAGTCCTCAGCACAGAAAGGAGTTAAAAATCATGGAATCATAGAATGGTCAGAATTGGAAGGGACCTTAAAGGTCATCGAGTTCCAACCCCCCTGCCATGGGCAGGGACACCTCCCACTAGAGCAGGTTGCTCAAAGCCCCATCCAGCCTGGCCTTCAACACTTCCAGGGATGGGGCATCCACAGCTTCTCTGGGCAACCTGTTGCAGTGCCTCACCACCCTCACAGGAAAGAATTTCTTCCTAATATCTAATGTAAATGTCCCCTCTACCGATTTAAAACCCTTACCCCTCATCTTACCACTACATACCCTGGTAAAAAGTCCCTCTCCATCTTTCTTGTAGGCCCTCTTCAGATACTGGAAGGGAGAGCTCAAAGGGCTCTTGGGCTGCCCAGTATTTATAGAGTAAGATGATTGACCTATGGTCATATTCTCAAGGGGAACAAAATATCTAGGTTGTCACTCCAGGCAGTGCTTTGGGTTTGTTGCCAGCCCTTCCACAAAGTCCAGGTGCAATTTATTGCAACTTATGTTATCATGGGCATGATGGCCATGGCCCAAGCAGGAGCTGGGAGCGTGGTGGTGGTGGGCAAGACAGGGAGAGCACACCACCACAGGAATACAAGTTATCATGGAAAACCTCCAGTTAGTTCTCTCCTAAGGTTTTACTGTTTTTATCAGTAGCATTTGCTGCTACTAGGAAATATTTCAGGGTGTTGGGGGCGTGTATGTGTACAAGGCTGTAGGAAAATTAAATGAAGCTTCTGTGCAAGCCTGGATTTTCACATGCAAAACAACGGCAGCACAAATGAATGCTGCGTGGGTTTGAATAACATGAACTTCAAGTCTCTGTGTGTACAGACCATGAAAAACAGGTTCCTTGAAAGTGAAATTATCAAGTCTGGTTTCCTCCTTGCTTTTGTCTTTAGTCTCCCAAACTCCCTCACCTCAGATAACCACAGATCTCCACCAACAGGATGGAGTGAATGTGTGTGATGCTCCCAACAGGCAGGAGGAAACATGTGGTGTGTTAATCCCGAGTTAGGAATGTGCTCCTTGGCCAGACAGTACATCCCCCACTGCTGCTCTCGGCGCAGGGATCAGCGAGAGTGGGTTTCCTCTCCCTCTACCCCAGTTGGGAGCACATTTGAAGAAGGTGATGAGTGGGACCCCTCAGCATGGATAGACAGGGGGCCAACCATACTTGGTGATAAATGGGCTCTGGGGATGAGGAGTGAGCAGGGAGTGACATTTACCTTGCATTTAGCACAGGTATAACTGTCTCCCACAATGCTCTTGTATCCAAGCTAGGATGTTATGGTCTGCATGGGGAACAGCCTAGTTGGTTGGGCTTTAGATGGGGCTGGTTGGTGGGTCATCTCTACCTGGCAGCTGGTAAGAATGGGAGCACCACAGGGACCTGGCCTGGGATGAGGCGATGGAGAGTTCCATCCTTGCATTTGCAGATGACACCAAACAGGGGGAGCAGGTGGTGTGCTTGAGGGCAGTGCTACCATCCTAAGGGACCTGGACAGGGTGGAGGAATGGGCCATGAAATTCAACAGAAAGTCTTGCACTTGGGTGCCAGGGAGCAGCGAGGGTGGGCAGCTTCCTGGGGAATGGGGCTGAGGAGCACAGCACCATGGCTGGCAGCAGGGCTTCACCAGGGCCTGCTCTGCACGTGGCAAACAGCATCTGGTGCAGCCAAGAGGCCACATCACCCAGCAGGCTCATGGGGCCAGGGCAGGGCTGAGGTCAGGCAGGGACATCAATTTGCAAATCAGGATCAGGCCCTGTGAGGGGAACCAGGGTTAAGCATGGCTCTGGAGTGGCTGCAGGGGACTTCAGCCTGCAGGTGGGGCCGGGTTCACTGGAGCCCATGGCCAGCCAGGCAGGGTTGTGGGGAGATGGAGATCAAGGTCCTCCAACATTGCAGAGGCAGGGCTGAAATGCTGTCCTGGGCCATGGGAAGGGTGGGTGCAGCCCTGCGGAGTGGGGTGTCAGGGCCCGTTGGTGCTCTTGGGGTCCTGTCCCTGGGGAGGAGCCACCCCTGCACTGGTACAGACTGGGAGCAGCTCTGAGGGAACAACCCTGGGCATCCTGGTGGGTGGTGAGGGGGACATGGGGCCCTCAGCAGATCCTGGCAGCAATGACAGCACACGACAGCCTGGGCTGTATGAACCAGGGCAGCATCAGAGGTTGAGGGGAGTTGTTATTCCCTGATCCACTCAGTACTTTTTAGACCACATGCTCTAGATACTCCTTGGGCTCCCCAGTACAAGACATCAGTAAACTAGATCAAATACAGGGGAGGCCACTGAGGTGGTGAGGCTGGAGCACTGGCCCTGTGAGGAGAGGCTGGGGGAGCTGGGCTTGTTCAGCCTGGAGCAGAGATGGCTTCAGGGAGGGGATGGATCTTACAGAAGCCCAAGTAACCCTGGGGAGATCATCGAGGAGGTGGTGCAGGGTGAAAAGACAAGAGAACCCTGGTGTAAATTGAAAGAAGGCTCATCCTGAAACATTTTTTCTCCATAATGACAACCAGAGGCACAGGTTGCCCAGAGAGGCTCTCCAGTCTTCATCCTCAAATGACTTGATGACTGGACTGGCTGAAACCTTCAGTAGCATGGCCTGACCTCAGAGCTGACCTGCTCTGAGCAGGTTGGAGTAGAACCTCCTGAGATCCTTCCTAGTATGAGCTACCCTGTGATGAAACACTGTCCCTTTTTTCAAATGACATCGAGATGTTAGAAAGGACAACAGTCGTCTGGGGACACAAGTGACCTAATGGGTGGACAGCACCAGGCATAAACACCACCTTAGTCCATAAACCACGTTTTCTTCTGAAACCAGGCTGAGGGACTGCTTCACTGAACTCAGGTACCACATACCCTGGCTGTAGTAATTAAGGTTGAAAGACAGTGGTGAGTCTCACACCCTGTCACACTGCATGTGGCAGCCACGTCCCACTCAGGCCTAATTTCAGCTGGAGCTCATCACCTTGTAAAACTACTCATCAAATACTACCTTCGGCCCCTACATGGAGTGTTGGTGTGACCCCTGCCTGCAGCCTAGGATGGACCACGGGCTGGGTGTCCCCTCAAATCTATGGCATCGTTTGCCAGCACAGAACTAATAAGCTGGATTTTACTATTTTTTAAAATGAACTATGACATTCACAGTAAATGAAATATAAACACAGTGCCAGTACATCTTTTTTTCTTTTTTTTTTTTTCATTTGAATGCAGAATTTATTTCAAACAAATAATTTTAAATATGAAAATCCTGTAAATTACGAACAGTTATAGAATACACTCTTGCCAAAGAAAAAGCTCGGAAGAGTGAAGATGTCAAAATCTGGCTCTACTAAACTGACTGGAGCAGATTGCTATTCAAAGGGTATTTCTCCCTATGTTTTCATGCCAGTTGCCTGTTTTACAGGATAGCATTATTCGGTGTAAATATTAGTTTAGAAATCCTCAGTGGGCTGCAGTCTTCCACAACTGGTTTATGACCAAAAGCTTACATTAAATCAAGCCACCTGATTTCCTGTACATACACAGCATAGCAAATGAAAAAAAGAAATTATGCCAACAAGGTGAGAACTTAATCCAACTTCTGTTGAACAGGTACAAAATATTTACAAATAAAAATGTTCTAAACCATCCACTTCTAGTCAAGAGAAGCTGTATGACCATTTACTTCCCTTGTAAATGTTTATTTTATTATTCTTTACCTTATGTGGGTTGGTATTCCTAGTTTTTGGATTAACATATTTTGCAGAAATGTACAGCAGCAGCAATTCCACACTGATACTCAGCTGGTTTTATTGTCTTACTCTACAGAATCCTGTACCGTTGAGGTTTGGGGTGGGCTGGCCACCAGAATACACAGAATACAGCCATTTACAGAGAAACACAATTTCTCCTTAGAGTAACACATTTTACAAGATTGCAATTATATGGTAATCACTTCCTTCCAGCATTGTATATGTCAGCATACGCACACATCCTTCCAAACCAGGCATGTCGTAGAGCTCAATTTTGACTATAAATACATAGTTCATGTTAGTCCTTCTATGTACAACAAAAGACAAATTACCCCAGTAATAATACTTCTATATTGGTACAGATTTGAACTACAGACCCACTTCTTTAACGAAGTTTACAGTATAAAAAAATAAGGATACCAGTTACCTATTATAATATTTTCATATTTTAGTTTCTTGTGGAGTAGTCAGAGACACAAGCATTGCTTGTTTTCTGTAAAATATATTATTCTAAAATACCAGTATACTGTCCTTTCAGTTATAAAAATATAATTATGTCCTACAGAAATTTTATTGAATTAAAAAGTCTATCAAAAATATGGATCATAATTTTAGACCATATGTGAAAATAGAAATAAAGCAGAAGTAAACATATAATTATTTAAAAATACTATCTCCTGGATCAGGGAGCCACTCCTGCTTTTGTATAAAAAGAGATCAAAACTTAGGCAGAAATTTAATGGCCAGGGATGAGTTGTGGCTACGGAGTAATAATACTACATTATTAGCGTGGCTGAAGAAAAGCCACTGGAAAATGTTTACAGCTGTTCAGTTCCAAGGATGAAAAATACCATGGTGACAGCACCAATGGTTGAAAAATATCAAAAAGGGAAAGATCATTTCTTAATGGTTGTATTTACTTTTTATGTAAAAACCAGCTGGTCTGTTTGGGACAGTCACGACCTGGCCAAGTGTCCTCTTGGGCCACTTCAGGTGGTGCTGCCCTGAAGGAGCCCAGCGGCGGCCAGTGCCTCACCCCGGGACCAGCCCAGCACAGAGGCAGCAGCAGAACTTCAGGACGTAAGGAGTTGTACTGGTGAGAGTTGTCTTCCCAATATTAGGACAACTTAGGATTCAACCTATGAGGTTTATATAGAAAATAGATAGAGTAAATCCTTTTATACTTTGCATGACTTAAAGCATTGGATTATTAATCCAAATTAACCTGTTTCTAAGTCAAAGGCAGGAACCTGGCCATTCACCTCAACAGTAACCAACGCTTTGCCAGTTATGAACCTCCCATGACTGAAAAGCAGATTTCTGTGCTCAGCCATGTTTCTTAACATCCTCAGGAATTTTGGTGGGTTTTCAAGTGTTGTGCCCTCTGCCAAGCTGTTTCCCACACACTGCAGCACTTCTGTAACTCACACCGCTCACTGCTCTTGCAACACTGAGGAGAAACATCCTGGTGTGGAATCCTCAACTGCAAGGCAGAACAAAGGCCGCCAGGGACACTGCTGCCACGCCTCCCAGGAATGCAGAGAAGGCACATTCATACAGAATATGCTGTAAAAATTGAACAGGCTTCATTTTCTTGGGTGGGATGCATTGGCATTATCACACTTGATGTGGTAAATGAGGAAAACTGGAGAAACAGCAATTTATAAGCAAAGAAACCTCTTGATTTTCTGTTAAGTCTTGTAAGAAGTAGTTCAAGCTAGAATTTATCCATTCCAGCACTGTGGAGCTGGCAGGAGCTTAAGCCACTGCTTGCTGACTCAGAGGAAAGCCATCTCTGGAGTTACACTGCCCAAAGCTTCACAGTTGTTTACCTTCTATTATGCTGGGAAGAGATTTTTTTAACATTCTTTTTCCCTGCTAGGGGAAACAACAATGGTGAGGCCTCATATTTAATACAAAAGTCAAATGCTCAGCCAATGTAATGTACTAACTTCTTTAAAACTAATGAAATTGTACCAATTTATAGCAGCACAAGAACTGGCTCAAAGTATTTTACATGGTTTTGCCTGCCCAAAAACTACTGAGCTATTGTGCCATCTTTGTCCCACGGGCCCTTCATAGCTCCGATTCTTTATCGATCTCATCTAGGTAGTATTCATCATCGGTGGTGGTATCACTATCTGAATCTGAATAAGCTGCTGGGTCTTCCTTGTAGATATCGATTGGCTCTCCAGGGGATGAAGCAGCAGATGACATCTTGCTCCCAGCAGAACTTGAGCTCAAAAGCTCAGCCCTGTTGACAGAAAGGGTCTCTCCATCTCTGAGAGCACTGGGGTTGTTAAGAAGACAAGGTCTCCATAATCGCCCTTCTGTGAGTGACCTCTTGATATTTTCCAGGAAAGCCAACTGCTGTTCTTTGCCAAATATACCAAATTCAACAGAAGGATACATCAGATTTCTAGTGCTGTAACTTTTTTCATCATCCGAGGCCCAGTTTTCATTTTCATCACAAGACAACAGCTCTGAGTAAGACTTAAATCTCTTCCCCTGTATACCATCCTGTGGCAGAGCATTGCTTCCCGAGGCAAAGGTCTCATGGGAGTCTGGAGTACAAACACTCTCGGAAAGGTGACGCTCGCGCTGACTTCTGGCATGACTCTTGCGCAACTGATAGCCGTGCAAGTTGGCATTTTTTAAGCTAGCAAACTGAGAGGCGTTCTGACCCTGACCAAGCACCGTCTGGGAAGTCAAGTTTTGCTCTGGACATACGTCTGCCTGCAAGCAGCTACCTACATACGTGTTTGAGTTTTTGTCAGTTAGAAGTGGCAAGGGAGGAGTGCAGGCACCACCGCACTGCACCGCTCTTCTTTTCTCACCATCCAGTGGGTCTGATGCAGTAGCACTGGGAGAGATGGGCTGGCTTTTGCTTTCTAACCTGAGATCAAGTGTTTGGGAATTCTTATTTCTTGTGGTTACTGCTTTATCTGGAAACAGGGCTGTAAGACTTGGCCTATTTTCCACTTTTGCTGTAGGTTTTTTGGGACTGATGGCTTCCTTCTGGGTGTATGAACTTGTAAAAGACCTCCAATTGGTGTTATTAACAAGCAAAGAAGGATCATTCTGATTTCCAGTCTTCTTCTCAGCTGTTGGCATACTCTTACCAGGCTCCAGACTGTGATTCTGATTTTCATTGTCCAACTGCAGCACTGGCTGATTGAAATCTGTTGAAACCAATGAATCAAGGGACATGTCAACCTCTGAAGAAGTGGCACTTCCATCATTCTGTGAAAAAATGTTACTTATGTGCGGTTTGGGGGGTAAATTTTTACTTGAAAATTTTCGACTTGTTTTATAAACAGCTGCTAGTTTATTTTTAATTGAAGGTCTGTTTTTCCTTTTTTCTATATCTTTGACTTTGTCTTTTGTGCAGTCAGAGAGAAGCTTGTTCTCATCTTCTGCACTCCGTGTTATCTTCTGATCTTGTGAAGTCCTGAGGACTTCATTTTTACAATTGACACTCAGGCTGCCTTCAGTGGGCCTCTCTGATTCCTGCAAACCACTATAATCTCTACCCTTCTGAGTACTCTGTGAGTTTTGTTCTTTTTTGGTTTCTGAATTTTTTAATTCATCTGTGCTAACTGCTTCATCTAGCTGAAGTAAAGGATCAGCAGTGGGAGCTGTGCTTACGTCACACACTTTCTGCTGAGACTCTGAAAGCACTTTGCTACAAGAGGTTAAATAATTTGCACTTTTTCTTGAACTGTCAGCCCTAAATTTCAGTCCACTACACTTATTATTATACAAAGGGGTGGTTTGGTGTAGGAAATTTACTCTCTGCTTGACTTGGGTACTATCCCTGTATGTGTCTTCTGCAGGAGGAAGCAGCACATCAGCACACTCTTTGTTACCAGTCTTTCCAAGGGGACTCTTCTCTCCTGGGTGGAGGAGCGAGCTATTCAGATTTTTATTGGTGTTCACTTTAGGGGCCTGACAGCAGTTTTCAGAGTTTCCCTTCTGCATAATATTTTTATTTGTTGAAGTAGAATACAAAGGATTCTCTAAACGACTGCCTGGCTTGGAAGGGGCTGATAAAGTGGACTTGAGTGGTGTGGCTGTTTGTAAAATGTCCTTCTTTTCTTTTAGACATGTTTCTGTATTTTGGCTGCTTGAAGCATCAGAAATGGCCTTACCTGACTTAGCTGCTATGGCAGTGGACTGTGCACCACCAAAAGAAATTTCTTTTGTCACCATGTCAGAAAGCCTATTTTCTGCAAATGAAAGACCTGCTGAGCTGTCTTTCCTGCTATGTACCGTACTCACTGACTTTGAAGTACATCTCTTCTCAGAGCTAGGAGCTTCACTATCAACAGCAGTTCCTAAATTCTGAGATGTGATCAAAGCTGAAGATACTTGGTCAGAAGAATCGGAAGGCACCTCTTTTTCCAAAGTACTAGAGAAAAAAACATTTGCTAAACTCACATGACCTTCGTTTTTCTTGCTCCGTATTCTTGGTGACTGAACATTTTCTTCAGGACATGGTAAATCTGCATCCTCTGAATTATCTCTAAAGAGGCTACAAAATGTTTTTGAATGTCTCCGTGGTAACGTATAATAAATTGAAACTAGTTCATGATACTTGACATGATCTTCATCAACACAAACTGTAAATGTGCTTGTAGTTTTATATTTCTGCAACAAGTTTCCCCTCTCTTTACCATCTGAAAACACAGAGGATTCTCTTCTGCTCAGATGTTTACATCTGTCTGTCAGTTCAACTGATGAACTGCTACTTACTGAATCATTAGGACTTCTGGTTAAAGGCCTGGGGTAACCTTTTTCTTTGTTACTTGCAGTAGCATTTAGCGCTGCTGATGTAAAAAAGGAATGTCTTGAGTCTAAACAAGACACATCTCTTTGATGAGAACAAAAGGCATCAGCTCTCCATGGAGTTTCGGACCTTAAGCAATTGTGCGCTGTTCTGCTTTCTCTAGGTAAAGAGATGGGTGTATCTGACATAATACTACCAGCAATGCTGGCTGATTTTCTAGGCAAAGTGTAATAAATAACAAGTGGGTCAGGAGATTTGGGGCTGTTTCTGCTGGGGGAGCCAGTAATGCTGCAGCTACTGGTCTGTCTCAGCAAGCTGTCCTGCTTGTGAAGCCTTTCAGTACAAGGTGAATTACTCCTTTCTTTTTCAAGGCAAAAATAACTGAAACTACGTTCAGAGGACTTGGGTTCTCCGTCAAAGCTATGCATATAAGTATTTCCAAAATTTCCATTTTGTGGAGAACTAGTAGCGGATTGTCCATTACAGTTCTTAGTAAATAAAGTGCTTGTATTTTGCGGGGTTTTCTGTGAAATCTTGGCAACACCTGTTCTGCTCACTTGAGCTGGTTTTACACTTTCTGCTTGAGATTCAGTAACCGTGCAACTTACTGAAGTTAGTGTTCCTAAACATTTAGAATTGTCTTTATAAGAAAGTGCTTGTGGAGAGCTTTGTGAGGAGCTAGATGAACGTTTAGGAGGACAGGACAACACGCCTTGACAGTTTGCCGATTTTTCAGTGGGTGGAGCAGATGCAGCATTCAGCATTGAGGAGAGTTGCCTCTTTGGAGCAGCCTGGTCCATGGCTTCTGCACTCCGATTATCCTGTTTGATGCTCTCTCTTTTTGCTGCGTAATGCAGATTATGTTCCCATTCTTTCTGACTTGGAAGAAAAGGTTCCTCCCTGCTCTCATCAGCTGGCATAATGCAGGGAGGCTGATAGAACACACTGTTAGGGAGGCAACTGTTTCCCTTCATTCTCATATTTCTTTTGTCACCATTTGATGTATGTATTTTTGCAATATCTCCTCTGGCAGTGGCTTGGGTTTGACTCTTTGATCTCATTGTGTTATAGAGAGATGCATCACGTTGCAGCATGGCAGAAGCAGAGCTGTTAGAGGGAAAACTATGGGTCTTGATGTAGTTTGTACTGGCTTGTTGAGAAACTGACTGTAACGGCATGTCTTCACGTGGCTGCTTCTTACATTCAGCCTTTTCTATTTGTGTGAAGTCTGCCTTAGTACTCCTTTGGGTAATGGTGACTGAATTCCTGTTCGGTCCTGTAGGTTTTGTTTGGTCCTTCAAATTAGGAAAGACTGAGTCATCAGTTCTGATACTAGATGAAGAAACTGAGGAGTTACAACTTAGCCAACGCTGGCAGCCCTCAGTGAATTCTAAAAAAGTTCTATTTGCACTTCTTGTTATCCTTTTGATATTCATATTTTCTGGAGGATACATGTGAAACTCGTTCTGCAAGCGCTGAGAACCAAACTTGGCATTCTTTGTATGTGCCCACTGCTGGTCATTTAAATCAGCCATAATCACTTCAAAGCTGGCATCAGGGGAAAGAAATGCTTCATCGCTGTAGTACTGAGAAATATCAGCCCAAGAAGGATAACTGTCTTTTTTTCCATAATGAGAATTTTTCTGGTTTGCGTACCACTTGCCATGAGAAGAAGTATCTCTATAGTATGATCTAGAGAGATTATTTTCTGATTTGTATAATGGATAATTTTCCCAGTTATCAAAGGGTAATGGAGAAGTAGCTTTGTCAGGGCAACTAATTCTACTGAAGCAATTACTGCTTGAAACTGATCTTCTGTAGTGGTGCTTTGAGTGGTGACATGCATATTTCTTGGTTTCTTGCAAAGAGCTGGGATATCTACCATGGTCTGTAGCGTGGAACTCCATCAGTGATTGCGTTCTAAACATTTTTTCTTGAGCTGTGGTTTGTGCAGGAGAGTCTGGTGTGTTGTTCCATACAATAGAAGACAGAGGAATTCTCTTTGGGTTCTGTCGACCAAACCTTGGTACAAAACCATTGTTGCTCTCCCTTGCCAACGGATGCTGTAAACTAGATGCTGATAGCTGGTCAGAAGATACTGATGATGAACATCTCTGAAGGGAACATACAGAGTAACTTCTGCCAGCTGTACCCCTGTTCATACAACTCTTGTGCCTAAATCCACTGTTATGCGTTACGGAAGGGGGATATAAACTACCTTCTGAAGACCGACCGAAAGAAACAGAAGACAGCCGTCTGCTGAGAGGAGGATTTCCATCAAATGGATCACCATATTTGTAATCTTCTTGAAAGGCTGTCTGGTGCCAGTTTATATATGCACTTTGTAATTTCCTTGGCCTGATGAAAATCTTGTGTTCATCTTTGGCTCTTATTGTTCTCATTCCATCTGGGAAAAATGTGCTAGGTATATCACTCCAGTCATTTCTGAGTTGCCCCCTGCTAGCAGTCTGTCTCTTTGAAGTAGGGAATGCAGTACTGTGTTGGACACTTGATGCACTGCTAGTAGAAACTGTCCTGTCCAATGGGTCTTGGGCTTGTTCCTGGGCCAGCTGGTCATCCAGATCATTTAGAACTGCACAGAAAAGAAAAAAAAAGATACTTGCTTTGGTTTTCTTTAATAATCTTCTGACTATTTATGTTAAAAATTTTTATGTACTATCTTAATAACCAGAACTGGTTTTGAAAGAAGTCAGCTTCTCAGCATTCCAAATTCTTCCCAAACCACATGTTCTTCCTCCACAGGACCTTTCAGCGGCCACCCATTATGACTACAAGTTAAAAAATGTGCTGCTCCATGACTGGTCTTAAAACTGCTCTTTATGTTAATGTTAGTCTTTATCCTATTCAAAAGAAAAACAAAACAATTTGAGGTCTGAATTCTTACTCATGTGCTATGTCTGCATGTGTGTGAATAAACTTTCCAAATCTAGTTTGTAAGAAAAAATAGATTTGGAAAGTTTAAAAGAATTCACAAGGTACACATGGACCTTTCTGTGTGTTCACAAAGCACAGTTCTAATGCAACTGTCAGAAAACATAGAATCCAGCAAAACATCAAATAAACATATTCAGTAGTCTGGCGTGTTCACTGTTTCTTTCATTCAGAAAAGAAATTCTCCACTAAATTGTAGCTTATTACATTAGAAGGAGCACTGAAAATGGCATTTTCTGGATAAAAAGGGAAATTAAATAGTTAAGAACCTGTGATTCATTCCAGCAACAAGGCTGTATTTATATACATATAGACAGTCTCATGAACTGGAATTAAACACTATATAGCTCAGTCAAGCAAGATATTCACTCATAAGACTAAGCAACAGCAATGTATTTAAAGTATTTTTACTGCCAAAAACAATTATACCTTCGTTAATTGTGTTCTTTTTTTTTTTATTTTGAAAATAGCACAAGTAAGATATGAGCACAAACGGATATTGCTCTTTTGTTACCTAATCCATTTAAATTAAAAAGACCGACTGATTGTTCATTACAGATCTGTGCTAATAGTACAGAATCATTCAGAAATCATTGTTCTGTATGTATAGTTGGAATAAAAGGTGATACAAAGGTACTAAAATTTTCCTTGCTTTCTGTCTGTGACCTGTTGTAATTCTGGGTGGTGGAAAGTAATATTCATGGAGGGGTTTTTTTGCATAGATCTGAGAAAGTTTATGGCAGGACACCACTGTACTTCCATCGGCTGGCTCTGATCCTGCCTTGCTTCCCAGCAGTGAGGAAGAAAGAATGAGCAACTTTCAGCTGGTGCTGTAGGGGCTCCCAGAAAGCTAACCGAATGCCATCATGCCTCTCACTTCTGTGGTGTGAGGCTTTACAGTTCATAAAACCAGGCCTGGTAATTCATCACTATCAAAATGCTGCAGGCAGGTAACTGGGATTAAATTCTTGTCACGTAACTGTATGTCTGCATCTAAAGGATGCAGTATAAGGTCCTGTAAGAATCAGTAGAGGGAAATGTATGATTTTAAGCTGTGATTCTTCTGAACTGGATCAGTTTGAGATGAAATGCATCCTAAGAGTGACCAGTGACACGCCTGAAGTCAATGACAAGAGTAGACATTCTGCTGTCAGACAAAGCCAGCAAAAAAGTAGCCACTATGCTGGAAAATAATGGGCCATATCTTTACATCCTGTGCCTTTGCAAAATATTCTCTGAAACCAGTCATCATAATCACTTCTGATAACAATAATGCCAGAACAAAGTAAGGGCACACACTCACCACTGAAAAGCTCCTTCTCTAGCTGTTCATTCCATTCCTGTGTACTTTTCTCCATCATTTCATTTTGGTTTGCATCAAAAGAACGACCACTTATTTCAGTTGACATTGGGGAATTACACATTTCAGCCTGTTAAAAATTGTAAGGCAACATGAGTTCAATTCTACATGTGGGTTCAAATCACATTTCACGTCATATCACAAATCATGTCACAAGTCATAGAGATCAGTAAGCTCTTTGTTGGTCCATTAAATACTGTATTATTAAAATATACAACTGAGGATTGTAAAGTTGCATGCATTTTAGAGACTTTTACATATATAATAAGGGTATTTACTCATTTGTCCTCATACTGAGACATGTTTTGGATACATGAGTTATAATGACCTTATAATAAGGGGCATACTTATTTTACTTATTTTCTCCACACGCATCCTTATTGCATTGTATCTCTTAATTTAGTTTCTCCTAGTCAATTCTTCCTTGACCAGCACATTTTAAAATTCACACACTGACCTCCCAGCAGAGATTTAGTAATTTAACATCACAGTCAATTTTCACATTGCAAATATCATCCTACTCGCTATCTGAGTTCAGTTTGCATGTGAAGCTGGGGAGGTTCCTATTCCATTCTTATTTCTATCAGCTCACAGTCTCAGATGGTAAAAGTGCAGACTACTGTTGAACTGCTGACTTATTTTAGCTGAAACTTCTTCCTTTTTTTTTCCTAATAAAATCCCTTAATATTTTCTAGTTCTCAACATTTGTAATATTTTACTTGTCTAGCTATAATTGTATATTTGTATAATAGGCAGAATTCTCTGATAAGATTTTGTCCCATCATATATTAATATACATTATCCCTTTGTTTTGGAAATACAGGAGAAGGGAGGTGACCAAGGTGGCCAAATTACCTCCTCTGTACCTTTGATTATACACTGTACACCTTCTTAATCCCCTCTGTCATTATGCCGCACAATTGGAGAGGAGGAAAGACATGCTAGTAATACATGACGGCAATAAAGCAATTAAAATAGCACATATTATCCTTTGAGGAAGTGTGTTTATTTCAACAGTGTGCACTTAAATTACATCAGAAATAAATTTGTTGTTTCATCCTTAAATTAAGCTTGTGCTTGTAGAATGGAACATTCAGCCAAAAAATAGTTTCCTACTGTCAAAATTTACATTTACACGGTAACTCCACACATGGAAATGCTGCAGGAGAGGCTCTAGCTTACTGCCTCCCCAAGCCAACTACTCTTTTTCACCTCTGTACAAAGGAAAAGGAACAAAGTAAATACTCTAGACTATCGATTCAGTGTGAGTTTTGAGCTATTTACAGGTCAGTTACAGTCGCCAAAATATGTGAGGGTTTTGGCGAAGGAAATTACTCATGCAATTATTCCATCATTAAGACAGAACTGAAACTGGACCAGAGCTAGACTTAGAGCTTACCTAGGAAAGCTCTGGACTTATATAGTTAACAGAGCAAGACTATTCTACTGTATTCAACAGGTTCACAATAGACATTTCACTCAGTGTTTAAAACACAAACTGCAAGAACACTATTTACACAGGAGTTATATCAACAGCCTAAACAAAGAGGACAAGTTTTTGAAAAACCTCTAGTTTAAACATTGCTGACAATAAAGTTGATAAGCTACTTACCGTTGCCATTTCTTCCACTTTCGAAGGTGGACTAGGAGAACTCTCATATCTGTAGGCAGAAGGATTTAAATGTTGGTTTTGAGATGGAATAGGATGCAATTTTAACCAGGAGTAAAATCCAACAGTTTGTCTTTAACAGCTATTGAGAAGCATCTGAAATAAAGACTGCTCTGTGAAGAATCCATCCTTTCCCCCCCAAAATTCCTGCTAACAAAAAAATGCTGGAGAAAAGTACCATTCACTTGGGCCTTGTCATCTTGCAATAGTTGCTGCACAACCAAGAATGAACTCAACCCACTGCTGTCTGCAACAGCCGTAAAGCAATTGCTTCAATCCATCACAATAAGATAAGATGGCATTACTTCCTTTTCCAAACAACAACAATTTGGTAGGTACTACAAATACCCGAGGTTAACTACTTGTAAATCTGTAAGTGGTTTGCATCTGTAATTCTATTGTTTTTCTCTTCCATTACACCCTGCTCAGATGCAGAGCTGTGCTGTGCCCCTGCGAAGGAGGGCAAGCAGGCAGCAGATTGGTTTTGGTGTGAATTTTGGAACTTGCTGCCACTCACAAGTAACAGCCTTTATATACCAATTTTTGACACATGGTAGAAGGTTTGTCTGCTTTCCTAAGCTATTAGGACTGCAAGGGCTTGGCAGAGAACTGGCTGGAGCGTCTGTGAGTAATGCAGTGGTTAGAACAAGCCGAGAAGCCTTGAACATAAAAGGTATTCTGGTCTACCGGGTGACTTGCAGACATACAAATACAAAATAAACTAAAGAAACAAGAACAAGGACTTGACTTCACTGCATCTATTCCAGTCTGCAGATCCTTATTTTACAACTAAGCAAACCCAGTCGCTTTGAAAGCCCTGAAGGAAATTTTGCTCAGCTTGTGCTTATTGCCAGTTCTTCCTTGTCTCAGAAACTGCTTTTTTTTTTCCCCAGGAACTTAATTCCTGAGAGAAAGTGAAGTAGAGAAAGACAGTTCTTCTCAGTCCTGTTTGTCTCAAAGTCTCTTTGAATGACCTTGTTCTTAGGCTTTTAAACCCTTCTTGTGCTCAGGTAGACTACTTTATTGTGCTTCAACAGCAAGTATAAACCGGCTTGTTGGCAGGTTCTTTGTGGCCCAGCCTTTCCTCCTGAAGTGCTTTGTCATTTGTTTGCAATGTGCTTGCAGGCAGGGAAGAACAGTTGAGAGGTGCAATTTGTTTTTGCTTCTGTAATTGTGAACTGTAAAACCAGGATTCCTCTCTCACATGGGGTCCAACTGAAACCAAAGGAAACAAGCCTGTTGATCTCAGTGGGTTTAGGATCCAGCCAGCCAATCTGAATCTGAAATTCCTAGTATTTCCTCGTAGCGCTGAACAGCCATTAATTCAGTCGGTTACAGCTCCCTTTGAAAGAAGTTTATGGAACCAGGACTCAGAGATGTATGTACCTCTTCCTTTAAACTAAAATAATGTTGTGTATGTTTTAATGCTTCTACTACAAATTAAGAATGAAGCTTACATTTCAGAGTTTTTGCAATGATTTCCTGCAAACCAAGCTCAATGAAATCCTGTGGCTTAGCTAGTTACCTTAATTTTAATTACGTGCATAACAAAAATGTAAAAGCTTTCTCAGAAGCTCTCTTCTTCAGCTCTGCTGTGCAAAGCCGCTCTACCGTTCTCCCCAGTTGGTGCTGTGCTTGGTGTTGCGTTAATTGCTCCTTGCAATGAAGCTACATGAAGTAGACATGTTAGTTAGCAATGTCTTCTGATAGTCTAGGCAAAAATTAAATTTTCATTTGCACCTCTGGCAAAATTCTGCCATGCCTTTTTTGTCACTGTTCTTTCAGAAATAACTGATTATTGCACCTTACTTTATTTCCCTCCCTGTCAACTTACACAGACAAAGTTATTTTAATCTTTTCCCTCTGCCAATCCCTCCACTTCTCAAACTGCCTCATTATTTCTTCTGAACTCTTTTAAGTTTGTCAGCATTTCAAAATTAAAGTTTTCCTTACTTCCAGAGAAATATTGCTTAAATGTAGGAAAAAGCAATTCAGTTTCTTTTTTGGTTAAGGATATTGAGCAATGTTTACATTATTTCACATACACATGCACACACACATACACACTTACTTGAAAACATTATCAGTTATTCATATAGAGAAAAGAAGTTAAATTACTGCTCAAGTCCAGAAATATTTGCCATCAAAAAAATATTACTGACTGCAGAAAACAAGAAGTTATATTTTTTACATATACACTTATATGTATCTTTTTTATGACAACCAAATGTGAGATGAAAAGTAAAAGATGACTCTACTTAGTATCACTACTGGCAACGACAATATAAATCCATGAATTAAAATCTGCTGCGAATTAGTATTTTCACTGAGGCACCTGTCTTCCCCAGGCCACCTCTGAGTTGCCTAATATCAGAGGCTAATCCATTTTCTCTTATACTATTCTTATCAGTACTACATAAGAAACCAGCTAAGAAACAACCGCATAACTCAAATATGCTGAAAACACAATTAAACAGCATTTCTTCTCCACTATGAATCACACTTACATATTAGAAAATAATAAGGATGAATTCAAGACCACCAAATCCCTTTGAACCAGAAGTCATCAAACATTTCACTACCTTCAGACTACAGTTACAAACCTTTTATTAGCATCTTCTGTATCTCCACATAAGCATACTCTTTTCTGCAGCATCCATAGTTTATTCTCGCAGCAAAACACCACCACAGCTGATGAAACTGTCTCTCCAGAACAGAAAGGACCCTCTAAACAGCCATCGATATTTAACTATTTAAAAGCTTCTGCCAGTCAGGGTTACTTACAGGATTTACAGTGCTGCCTCCTATTGTATTTCACTAGCTCTCCAAAATAACTCTACGCGGCGAGAGGCAGGTTATTTCAGCGCTTTGTCTATGCATAAAGCAAACCACATGCCCCGGCAACACCTAGAAGAGGGTGGGGGAAGTTTTCGACAGAGAGGCGTGACTAGAAAATGTAGCAATCAGCTCAGTTACACGTCAGGACTGACTTGTTTATTTTTCAAGCTGTGCTGGGTAAGAAATCAAAGGCGCCTGGGCCTGAGATACGGCAGATTTTCTGGGGAAAAGCCAGGTAAACACATATGAGAAAAGCTGATGTAATGAGCAGGCACAGTTAATTTTACTGCTTTTTTGCATTAAGAAATCTTTTCAGTGCTTAGATTCTACAGCAAAGCCCAGACCTTCGCTTGTGCCATCCAGTGCCCTTGAACTGTGGTTCTCAGTTCCACAAGTGCCCCTTTATTCTGCAGGGAGGGCTGCTGTCACAGCACAAGGGAGAAGATGACATGCATGAAGCAGGGTCAAAACTTTGCAATTTTTTTTTTATCCCCCTCTATGCTGTTACTATGTAGGAGAATTGTTACCAATAAACATCCGCAAAGCCAACCTCACCACCTCTATTCAAACCTCTCCTTAAATCTCCTCCTGCTTTGATGCAAACACTCCACAATGGCAAACTGCTGTGCTACAAAACCTAGGTATCACACTAATCATCATTTCTTTAGATGCTTGCATTCCCTGCCATTGTTTATTACAGCTGTTCCTTGTCTTAGCCTCATGCCACGTAGGAGCCCCAGGCACGGACCACAATACCAGCCTGAGACTCACAGAGTGACTATCAGCTCCTTGTGCCAAAGACCTTGCAGCTTCATGCTCAGATTTCACAGCACAGCACAATGCAGCTTTACCTGCCATCGCCAGTCCCAAGCGTTACCCTAAGACACACACAGAATTAGTAATATTTCACTCAGGTGCTGCCGACAGACAGGACCATACAGGACAAAAGTTGGGAGAGAAGTCAGCCTACCTAGCCTGAGCACAGCCCCACGTTTCCCCTGAACAGCAGCTTTAGCCCTTTGGATGGCTAAAGAGAGAAGGGTGCTCTGCAAACAGCAGCTTCACCACTGCCTGTGAGACCATCTTTGGTTCAGATCCAGTTGAAACCAAAGCCCTGACGAAGCATGGAAGACAAAAGCTCTGGAGAGCTGCCCTGTTTGCTCAGCTAAAGCTAAAGCTGCAGGCGTGCCTCTAAGCTGCCTCTGGGCTAGAAATGGTGGGAACTGATGCTGCAGGGCTGCCCAGGGCTGGTGCTCTCCACCAGGGCCTGGGAAAGCTACGCTTTCCTGTTATATCACAGCCACAGGGCACCAGATCGCCATTCACCTCACACCTTGTCCTCTTAAGAGGGAACAAATCAAGATGCAGCTGCTGCTAGGTCTAGGGCTTTCATACACTTCAAATGTGAACAAAATAGACCTAGCCAAGAGACTTCACCTGTTACTCACCACTTAGTCCTCATTCTTCTGACACAGAACATAATCTCTCATTACATGACCAAGT
Source organism: Thinocorus orbignyianus (assembly GCA_013400375.1). Lineage (NCBI taxonomy): Eukaryota > Metazoa > Chordata > Aves > Ciconiiformes > Thinocoridae > Thinocorus > Thinocorus orbignyianus. The sequence goes on along the minus strand of VXBW01005131.1, from coordinate 47,134 downwards.
AAAATCCCAGTCTTCCCAGTGAAGCAAAAGGCAAGAGTGGAAAAAAAATTCTAACAAAGTTTTCTAAGCAAATCACAGCATAATTCATAGACTTTTAAAAAGCTGGAAATAATGTATGTTCTGATGATAGCTCACCGTGGTTGCTTCTGAGTCTGGTTTTTCCTTGATTTTCTAAAGGAGAAAAGCCAAGCAAAAGGTGATCTGAACCCCAGAAAGGAAGCTGAAGTGTTCTTTTGTGCTTGAGGATTTGCGTGAGATGACATTTTAAATCCTTTATGATCTAAAAATATTATAAAAATTTTATTTGTTTCAAGTTCTCACCAAATACAGTACTAAAATGTACATTAAAAAGTCATGTCTTCATAAACAATTTTCTTTTGCTTACCTTTTATGCCAGGAAAATCCAGTTTTGTTGACATTTTTGGACAGACTATATGACATGTTGATTTATAATGACTGACTAGAAAACGAAGAGAAAGATAAACAGGTCTAAAGTTTTCAAAAGTATTGGGATTGGGTGATGCACGTGAGATAAATGAGGCTGATTTTCAGGAAGTAATCAGCACTCAATCATTCGAAAACTAGAAGTGTTTTAAAATATAGGCAAATTAGACATTTGAAAATTGAGGCACCCACAACCAAGAGTCACTTTATTTTCACCTTTGTAAGACATATGACAACCCTGAATATACAATGGTGTGTTAGCCAGTAATCTAACTACAGAACACTAATTCAGACTAAGGTGTCTTCTGTATCACATGATTCTTTAAGCTGGAGGATTCCCATGGCCACTGGAGTGCATTTTTTCTGCTACAAGCTGCAGATCAGCACTGTATTTTAAATGCAAGATATCATGAATGATTTCTTTGGGAAGGTTATGATTTCATTTCTTCAAATGAAACATAAACCCAGTCTGCCTGTAAAAGCAGCTGGTTATTGATGTGAAGGAGAGGATGAGTGCTGCTCACAGATTAGGGAAAGAAACTGCAGGATCTGCTATTAAAACATATGTCAGGAAACTGGAAAATATGAGAAAACAAGACTTTAGTGAGGAATAAGTGCTACATCTTTTTTCCTTTTTTTCTATTTAAAACATCACATGTCTGAAACAATACAACAGGCTTCAAATGGCTTATCCAATGACTGTAGCAAAACCAGAAATGGGACCAGTGTCACTGATAACAAAACCTAGTCCAAAATGAAGTGCATAAGTCACGTCATGTGATTTAAATCCTATGTGTAACATACAGCTTTCACTTCAGTGACAATCACTGTGTATTACAAAATGCTGTATCCATTACCCCTTTTTAGAGCTTAACCTCTTGGTGGCAGTGCTTGACTTGACAATGAAGGTGACATCTGGAGAGTCCTAACAGCACTCTGCCATAGCCAGGATGGTCTAGGGATGTAGACAGAACAAGGCTTGCAGGTAGAAGTAGTACCTTCTTAGTATCTTTTATTAAACCAATTTACACAGTTGGAAATTTCAGACAAGCCCCTGAGGCACATAACCCCTTCTTCAGATCTGAAATAGAAACAGCAGCTTTCACAGTTAAATACCAGAGAACAATTACATAGAGTTTAGTTAGCTAACACATCAATTGGACCATCTCTGAAAGAGAAAAATAGCAGATAGTTGTGGACTAGAGGGGATGTTGGGGGAAAACGGTCAGAAAAGACAAAAATCTCTTCTGTGTGGGTCTGTAGTTTCAGGAAAATGTTTAGGGTTTCACTATTCATTTGAAATACATGCTGCTTCCAGTTGCTGTGAAGCACAAGCAGAAGAGCTCAATGAAAAACATGCAGAACTATGAATGAAAGTATGTATTATGCACGAAAACTACCTGGATGGAAGATGAATAAGACAGTACAGGATGCCATGCTGGGTTCCTTGTGCTTGTTTGTTTTGGATAGGCAACAGAACCTGCAAAATGAGATCTCCAGGAGTTCCTTCCTGGTCAGCCCAACTTTCCAGGCTTTGTCATCCACCCTGATAATTGGCACTGGCATGCCTTTAGCCCAGTGTTACCAGGAAAAGTCTTCTTCTTATACAGCCAAATCTCTCTCATCCAAATCCAGATTACCTACTTATTCCAAATGTCATTTAAGTACTTCTAGTTTCTTTAAGAAAACTAGGCAAAACTGAAGAAGTTTTTGTACAAAGTAAACATTGCTGCTTTCATTGGAAAACCGCTGCTGTATTTACTATAATTACAGCCACTTCATCTTGGTTAAGAAAGAAACTTTTTACAGCAAGGACAATCGACCACTGGAACAGCCTCCCTGGGGAGGTGGTGGAGTCCTCATCAGTGGAGGTTTACAAGGTGTGACTGGACAGGGTGTTAAAATAATATCACCCAGGCTCCCTTTCCCATGAAATGTTGGGCCAGATAATCTTCCAATGTCCTTCCAACCTGGGATGTTCTGTGACTCTAACTATGGGATTAAAATATCAGGGATTTCCTGTTGTGACTCTCACCTGTGTTTTTAACAGAACCTGCTTAAACAAACATCGGTATTTTGAAAACATACTTTTGTAAAAGCTTTGACATGAGAAGAAACTCAATGCAATTTCAGAGAGTCCTTAGCTATTACACTCTGAAATGCTCTAAGACATGGGTCTGATGACCATTATCATACAGATTAGGAAATGTAAAAATGTAACTCACTGGTGTTTTCGCTCTTCCTTAGCTGGTGCTCTAATGGTGGTTTTAGCATTCTATTGACATCAATATAATTCTGAAATTTTTTTCTTTGTATTTCTTCAAACCATTCTCCAGTCACTCCCTGCAGACCTGTTTCAGACGTCTTTCTCTTCAGAAGTTTGCTAGAAAGGAAAACAAATATTTTTAAGCCATTTTAAATATTACAGGCACATGATTAGGAACTAACCCTGTTGTTCTTTTATGTATTTATGGTATTTTTCCACATATAATGACTTTTGAACTATACAGAGGACCATAATACATTCACAGCAATCACATAAAAGTTTTAGTAACAGTGGAATTCTCCAACGAAGAGATTACGTGACCAGAGTAAGTGGAAGACTCATATGCTTGCATTGTTCTCTGCCTTGAAGTACCTCCTTCTTCCTTGCAAAAATGAGGTAATAATTCATAAGCATGATAAAACTAATTGAAAGTTAGATTAAGATTGAGGTTAAGATTAAGTTCAGCCAATAATCAAACTAAAATGAATAATACTCTAACAAAGCGATTCCTGAAATATTTATTCACTCATTTAAGCAGAAGCAACATCAAGTTTATTCTGATTTTGAAGAGGAAGCTCACTGAGGCCCTGACTGTGAGGGGCCCACCACACATCTTCTATGCAAAGGAGAACAACAGATTGTGAATTCAGCTAATAGGTATTCATGCAACATGTTCAACGAGTTTATCACATTTTCTTCTTTCCTTGCTGCATAGTGATGCCACCTGTGTTTAACATGCATGGAAGCAACTAATAATGAATACGGATGTTCTGCCACGCAGAGGCGAAGCTTGAACAAGCTACACACATGCAGCAGCAACTGAAGAAGCTGTTTAGTAGTAAGCTCAGGTTCTAGACCAAGAGGTCTCAGGAATGAATTGCTTATCTGGACATAAAAGAATAAGGTACACCTGCAAAGGAGTCAGAACAGACACGCAAAGTTACTCATTTTCAAATTACATTACACAAGTGCCTAACGTACAGATGTAAACACAGACAGTCACACCCCAACTGATTCTGATGGCAGCAGAACAAGACCTCGTGTACAGCCCGGAGATGTAATATCAATGTTTTAGCAAAACTTTCATGTAAATCTTCCACCTTAACCAGTAGTAAAACCAGTGTCTAGGAATACAGATGTTCTTGGAGAACATAAATTATTTCAGTTACCAATTTAAATAAAACCCCCATATTCTCTGAGACAACTTTGCTTCACAAAAAGGCTTAAAGTTAAATATCTGCTCTTGAAAAGAATGTATTTCCATCTGGAATTGATACAGGGTATATTGTCCACGCTAGCACCTACTGTTCCTCTGGTGGCAGCTGAAGGACAGTAGGGCAGGAGAGAGACATTTTTGGCAAATGAGTGAATATATCCCTCGAAGAAGATTACACAGACACCCGCACAAGTACTAGCTATTTGGAGTAAACTTATTACAAAGGCAAAAATGTTAATCACCACACATATTACCGCACCATGGGAGTGACTAAACCCCGTAAACGCCATCTGCAGCGTGGCAAACAGCCCCGCAGTGCTGTGGAACAGGAGGAGGCGATGAGCAAAGTTCTCTCAGGCTCCAGCTCCATGACCTCACCCCCGCCGCCTCGGCCAAGGGGACCCGAGGTACCCGGAGGGAGCCGGGCGTCAAGGCGTTTGGGGAGCGGCCGCAGACACCGTGATTGCCGGGAAGACAAGCCCGCAGCGCTTCTGCTGCCGTCCCGAAAGCGGAGACCATCTCCCACAGCCCAGCCCCGGAGTATTTTTAAAACCCGCCCGGAACGAGCCGTTTCTGCCCCGCAGGGTCCGGCCGCCGCAGCTCGCCCCGTACCGGGCAACGGGCGCCACAGGGCCAGCGCGCCCCCTGGCGGCAGCCACCAGAACTACAGCCCGGCGCAGCCCCCGTGCTCGGCCAGGGGGACGGGGTCGGGGTCCGTATCCTGCGCCCCCGCTGCGGGGAACCTCACACTACTGAGGGCCGCCAAGGTGATCAGAGGGATGGAGCAGCTCTCATATGAGGACAGGCTGAGAGAGCTGGGGCTGTTCAGCCTGGAGAAGAGAAAACTCCAGGGAGACCTTCTAGCAGCCTTCCAGGGTCTGGAGGGATCCTACAGGAGAGCTGGAGAGGGACTCTTTGTCAAGGAGTGTAGTGATAGGACAAGGGATAATGGTTTTAAATTGGGAGAGGGGAGATGCCCCATCCCTGGAAGTGTTTAAGGTCAGGCTGGATGGGGCTTTGAGCAACCTGCTCTAGTGGGAGGTGTCCCTGCCCATGGCAGGGGGGTTGGAACTCGATGATCTTCAAGGTCCCTTCCAACTCTGACCATTCTATGATTTATATATAAACGTCTCCCTGCTTTACATGTGTGCGTTCCAGAGAGAAGAAAAAAATGCAACCCCCTACACTTACTCTAACACCAGCCCCATCAGGCATTGCATGACCATGCCTTTCACCACCAAAAAAACATATTAAAAATCTAGCCCAAACACTGACATCAATATTTAAACACTGTAAAGTCTTTAGTGGTAGGTGCTTGGCATTATCTGTAGGCATTATCTGTGAGCGTGCTGCCTTTGAATTGTGCTGTCATCTCCAACTCAGGAAATAAACCCTTTAAATCGCTTGTGCATATTTATATTTACACTCACATGCAGGCCCATATATGGGATGCTGTATAGAGAGTTACATGAGTGCCAAATAATATTAATGTTACATAATATGTGATTGCAATATTGCATGACTATTGTATATTTCTCGTTTGCAGTGACTCCCAGCCAAACCACACCATTTCCCTACATGCCTGCTCTGTCATGTCTGCATGCCCCCTCATGATACTAATGAATGACAGTTATGAACTAGAAGGAAAGCACATCTCAAGAAACAATTACAGCAGAAGATGGTATCTGCAGTCCCTATTGCAACGAACTTGCCTTTGAGGCAGCGCTATTGTTACTTGGATTGCAAATTATATATTGAGACACTGCTCCGTAGGAGTGTCAAAACACCTAATGCCCTCCAAACCCAATGTATTAATCCTGCTTCCCTGTCTGCTCCATCCACCCTTCCTCCTCGTTTCTCTACAGCCACTTTGGACACTCGGAGTCACTTCGTTCTGAGAGGAGACAACATCACTGTGACTGGGAAAAGTACCTGCAAGTTGTGGCAGGACTAAAGGTAAGTCCATTCCCAGGACAATTTACAGATGAGTGCTCCACAAACCAGAGCAAGCAGCAACTCCACATCACCTCACAGGCTACACCTCGTTACCTTTCTCCATCCTTTATTCTACACAGCATCTAAACTAATGAATCACTCTGGAGCAATTCCTTTGCAATGTTTTTAAAAACATCTCTTCCTTACTGGCACAAGGATGTTCCCTTATTTCTTACACAGACATCTAGAGCGGAAAAAGCTAACCCAAGTGTTTGTATGTACTAGACTTTCATGTGGGTTATCATAAATATTGTGAAAAGAGCTGCAGCCTCCCTCTGCCACTTCCTGTTAGGATAATAAGAAGCTTTAATTGCTACTGTAAGAGGAAAGGTATTTTTGCTACCATCTTCATCCTGAATATAATGCAGAAGACAGGTGTGTAAGGCAGTAGAAACTGGGTTGCCAAATAAGACATCTGGGGACACCTCTGCTGTTTGCAGGGGACAAAAGACTCAGTCCCACTTTTGCCAAAGCAGGAATTATGATTCCTCTTGATTTCAGCAGAAGCAGGATTTGGCCCTAAAGGACCAGGGCATGTACTGGTAAGTTGAGGGGTAAGGGTTTTAAATTGAAAGAGGGGAGATTTAGATTAGATATTAGGAAGAAATTCTTTCCTGTGAGGGTGGTGAGACACTGGAACAGGTTGTCCAGAGAAGCTGTGGATGCCCCATCCCTGGAAGTGTTTAAGGCCAGGCTGGATGGGGCTTTGAGCAACCTGCTCTAGGGAGAGGTGTCCCTGCCCATGGCAGGGGGGTTGGAACTTGATGATCTTTAAGGTCCCTTCCAACTCAAACCATTCTATGATTCTGTGACTCTTACCACACACCTTGTGAGAGAACAGATACACAGCAAACACAGGGCACAAGGAGCTGCACCAGGTGCAGGATAAGCACACCAGTATTTGCTCATTGGATCAAAGCTCTCAGTGCCTCAGAAGACAAGGCTGAAAGGACTGAAGATAAAAACAGCACCAAAAGCACTAGATAAAAACTACAGCAGTGCAGCTAAGTTGCAAAAGCAGCTACCTAAAACAAGCTTATGTCTTTAGTCTGTTTATATTCTTTACTTCATCCATGAGAAAAGGCTAGAGATGTTAAAAAACAGTACCTGAAGAATCATTCTTTTCCCTTATTTTTTGCATCAATTTACCACCTTCATGTTGCTTTACACATTATGCCCCACTGGTGAACTGTACATCATTCCTATGGCCAGTTAATTTTCTAGAAAACTCTGGCTGTTATCACAGTCACAGGCAAATTTAAAATGGTGCATATTCAAGAATATTTTCTTACTTATAGTTCCTTTTAAGTATGTAAAAATAATTTAAATACATACTTTCGAGTTGTCATCTTATTTGGGAAAAGAAGTATTACTGGCAACAGCAAAGACTACCACAGCTGAAATAATTTGAAAAAAAATTATTATCTGCCAGTTCATATAAACATATCATGGTGATAACAACAACACTCTTGTTTCCACGGTGCAAGAAAAGCTCCTGTGGCAGGTTAATCCTACCAGGAAGGAAAATAATGACAGAGAGCCAAGATACTCTTTCCTAGCATGTCAGACACAATAGATCTGTTTTCTAACAGTCTTTGCTCTTAGTAGCTGCTATATTTTTACTCACATTAAAACAATCTTTTGTTTATTTTTCTTTCTTACTGTTTTCTGTTTGGCTAATGTCAATAAAGCGAGTCAGCTTTGTTATTACGTGTAAAACATTATGCAGATGCAGGCAAATCAGAGAGGAAAACTGATTCCCATGTTTTGGTTGCACACACTACAAGACAATATAAAAAGATCTAACTGAAAATGCACCTATTTTTTCTTGGACTTTTGTAAAATTATGCATTTCTGCAGTAATTCCCTGAAAAATCAAGGCTTCCTCTATTTTGATTAACAAAATGTGTTAGCAATAATGCTTGAATCTAGCCTGCTAGGTCACTGCTAATCAACCAGTCAGATTTAATTTTATCTTCCCCCAAAATACTAGTTTCCTATCTAAGTCTCCATCCTTTTCATTATTGTCACTGTTGCTATCATTTTTGTTATTATGTATTGATTTTATAATGCCCATTAACCCACTAAGTTGCCTTCAGAAGATGTATTTGTCTGAGTATGTGACCAATAAAACTGAAGATGTGTATGGGCAAAAAGGATGTGCCACAACAAGGAAGTCCAAAGAGTGTGTTGGCTCAGTATTTTTTTCTGGCTATGACCCAACTACCAATAAATGTAATGGAAGGACTTTCACTGTCCTGAACAGGCTATCAGGTCAGGCTGCTGCAGGTGACACCCCTGGATGGAAAGGAGTAACTTGAAGTGCCAAGGAAAACTCACCTGAAGGAGAGGGCAAACACTTCACAGTTCAGCACTGAACTGTATGGGATATGTTTTCAATCCCACTTTGATGGGCACATGAAGTTGCCTGCTCACAATTATCCCTAAATATTTAGATTCTGGAAATGTGCAAAACCAAGAAATAGAAGTAGGGAGAAACCGAAAAGGCATTTAATCTTCTTTAGTTTATCCTCCCAGACTGTACATTTAATTGGCAGAAGTACTTTAAACACAATGATACCACTTCTGCACATGATTTTCATACCCACCATGTATCTTTCAAGCACCAAGTAGGGCTACTGAAGCAGGTAGCTGCAAACAGTAAATGTAATTTAGTCCCCTGAACCCTCCTCTGATAATAGACATCAAATTCCCACATTCAGTCAGTCCTGTTATGTGTCAGGGATACAAGCAGGGAATATGCGAGTTAAAGACAGGACATCTTTTTTGACCTTACTGAAGTTCTACCTTGTCTGCTTATGGGAAAAATGCTTCCATTTCCACATTTCTTTTCAATTTAAAAGGATAAAAATCACTAAATCTGACTCAGTGAATGTTCTCATTTGAGGTTTCTTCAATTAGTGTTTATAACTGTATTTGTAAAATTCTTCAAACACTTCACAAAGCTTCTGAAGTCTCAGAGCAGAGGCATAATCAGCAGCATCACACACCATCTAGATGGCAGAACATCTATGAGACAGAGAAAAATGCAGAACAGTATTGCACTATCTCTATTCAGCAGAATTATTCTTTGAAATGAAAACTGACCAACTGCTCTGAGATAGCCTAACGCGGTGACAATGGGTACATCCACTACACTCAATCCACAAAGCCAGCAAGACTATCAACATACACAAAACAATCTCATTGGACTCCTCTGTGCCCTGAATACTTCTTTCCACTCTGTAACTCACGATGTCCTTTGTGTCTACTATTTTTTAACTTAAGTACCCCTTGTACAGTGGCTAAAAGTTACCTCTGTTTTTTCCCAAAGCATTAAAGTCTCGTGTTAAATTATATGAAATTAATATACTGCAGACAACTCACTCTAGTTCCTGTTTTCATTCCTCCAATGCTCCATTTCTCCTTGAAGCTTTTGTCTGCTCCCTGGGCAGGAGCACAGACTGGCACTTTCCTTTGAAACAGAAAACTAGGAAATGTTGTAAGGGCAAGGACAAGGTGAATTCTCATGCTGAACACGTAAGTCCTCTCTGCTCTCTGCTCTGGCAGCTCAGGAATCAGTTGTTCTCACTTAAAGCTCAGAAATCAGGAGCTTGGTGACTGTCTTCATAAAGTTAAGTTTTTAAAGCACAGAGCATTGCAAACTAAGGTCACCGGAGCCTAGGTCATTAATCACCTATTTCAAGCTGCACCAATGCCTCAAAACATCACTTTTATCATCAAACTATTTCTTTAGCAGCTACCTTGAGTTTAGAATGAAAACATTATTTCAAGCCCTGCTGGAACAAATAAAAAAGCCAATAAGTATACATCTTTTAATTGAAGTTTTTAATTCATACCTAGAATACAAAAGTTTTTAGTTCCTTGGGCAGCTGGTCAACAAGAGTGAATGAGGCGAAATACCGCTAGTAATGTCACAACTGTCGGTGACTCTCCAGTTTGGGCTGACCCTGCCATTTCCTCTACAGTGAGTATGAAACAGGGGAAAGCTCCACTCTGAGAATGTTCTACAAATGATTTACAGTCTCTCTGTACCAGCTGCAAATGGCAGGTCAAAGAAAAGGGCGTTACTTTATTATGCTGACAATACTCCACAAGCTACCTACCAATATTATATGGTAATAACAAAACAAATCCATTATGCAATGGAAAGGAAGGCTACCTATCATTTTTAAAGTGTGTCACATAGCTTCTGAATGGTAGTAATTAATATCTCTAATGAGATGACTTCATTAGTAGGAATTCCTATTAGCATTAATGTATGCTAGTAGGTGCAATGGATATAATTCTCCATGCAAAGATTCTGTTTTGTTTGCAGGGATAGATATAGTCTCAATCCAAAAGCATTGCATGACAGGAGTAAGTTCTGAGCTCCTGAATTTCTGGCCTGGAAATCTTACATAGAAATATGGATGTATATTCTGTGTGCCACATGACAGTTTGGAAGGCTGGGGAGCAGGTCTTCTTAGGTATCCCAATACACCTGAAGCTAATGATTAACAGCAGACATATTTACTCTTCTAGGGTAGAGCTCCTAGTTGATTGTGAGATGTTTTATAAATATTGGTAGCATGCAAAGACACAGCCATTTAGGCAAGTAATTTACAGCTCAGCCATTTATTATGAATTTAACTGCCTTACAAAGGCGTACAATGCAAATGCTATTCCTCATGTTACTGTATGACTTTATGCAAAACCCTTCCTAGGTAACAATATAAAAGGGAAAACAAGAAAACATACACAGGCCATGTGAGAACTCTCTGAATGAGGGGAACAGATTTCAAAAGAAGACCAAGGCCACATCTCTACAAGCAGGTTTATGTTTGATAGCCCATGGGTCCGGACAGAGCTCTGAAACTGAGGGGCTCCAGACGGGCTTAGAGGTTGGTTTGTACAGAGCTAAGCTTGAGCCTAGTGCTCTCTAAATGCACCTTTCCAACTTCAGATGGCAGTGCAGAGATGCACACAGAGCTGAAGCAAGATTCTGGTCAGCAGAGGTAAGACGGAAGGTCAGAGTGTACCTGCACACAGTTTATATGATAATATAATACTTCAAAAGCCTCATTTACGTGGCTTTAAATTAAAGAAAGCAGTCATAGGAATGTAAGCTCTAAAAGCTGACACAGTGGTGGTTTTTAAGTCAAAAAGTAGACATATCTGAAATATGTGCAAAGACTTGTAGGTGTTGGGATGTAGACAGTGTGTGGAAGCTATCAGCAACTGGAAACATTTCTGGGGTCCTTCCAAGGCTGCTCGTGGTGGACTGATACTGATTCCCTTCCTTACAGCAGTGACAGACACCGTATGTTACACTTCACTGGCACTATCTTGCAGAGGCCTGGTGACTCTACAGCTCGTGCCACCGACACTACAAACAATTTTTAATAGACATATATAAGGAAGCTGAGGTAAAGTAAGAGTGACTATGCTGATATTTTCAGCATTTCGGACAGTTTTCTTCTCCATGCACCTCCATGACTCTCTGCTTGCTTAATATGGGAAGCTGTTTTCTTCCACCTGATGGTCATTCCCAATTCCCACTAATGTCAATTATTATTTTAACTTCTGCCTTTGAATTGTGGAGGAGACAGAGGGTGTTAGGAGCACAGAGATTTTACTATTGAAAAGATCAAACCTGTGAAGTGCACAAGGTGTATGAGTCCTTAACTGTGTCAAAACTCCACAGAAAGATGAAGAAAATAAGACTGTTCCATATTAGCTATGCCAGAATAAATCCTCATAATGTCTGTCTACTCATCAATCAATGCTAGCTTGTACTGCTGTACCTGACCTATTTGGTTTTGAAGCCTGGTGAATTTATGCATATAGAGAAAGCCCAATTAATTCTTCTTTCACCATTAAGTTTGGATTTAGAAAATGCCTATAATGGGCTTAACAGTAAGCCTTGGCCTAAATCTCATCAGTTTCAACAACTATCTTCCTTTTTGGAAGCCCTAGTGACATCAGAAAGTGGGCTAGATAATAATAACAATAATAATCATTATTGTTTTTAATTTTACAGTATTTTGTTGCTTGAAAATGCGAACATTACTTTGAACTCTAGCACAAGAACTGTGTTTGAATGAGCATGGGTGAAAATGCCCTGAGCATGTCCTTCCTGCTCTTGCGGGTTTGGCCACCTGGGCCAATGGCCAGCTTGGAAAGAGCAGAGCTGGTGGCCTCGGAGAAAGCTGTCATGAAGACAGCCAGAGGCCTCAGCAAGAGCCACCCCTCCTTCCCCTGGGAGGTGCTTTTAAACAAAGGCTGTCTTGCTGTGCCTTGCCCCAGCTACTGACCCAGATGTGTCCCCAGCTGTGTCTGTGCATGGCCACTGCCCCACTGATCTGGGCTTTGACCCCTGGGCCAACATCCCAACCTGGCCTCAGCCCAGCCACCCCACTCCTGGCCTGCCTGGCCGTCCCGGGGCCATGGCTGATGCCAGTCACCGTCACCAAGCCTAACACTGATGTGACTTCAGGGCTTGACCTTGGCTCTGCACCATCACCATGGTCCTGCCTTGTGATCACTGGGCCTTGGTTACCCTCACCAGACATGGACCTGGTTACCCTCACTGGGCTGTGGTGGACTTGGTTACCCTCACCGGGCCTGATCCTGACCCTGACTCAGCACCGTAGTCTGGCCTTGGCCCAGCCATGCCATCATGGTGATGGGGCTGGAGATGCCTTGGTTTTCTTGCTGGGCTGGTGGTAGGGTGGGACAGGCCCTGGTGGTGAGGCCCTTCCCTGCCAACCCTGTGGGGAGCCCCTGTAGCCTCTTTATGTAAAAAAAGAAGAAATACATTCAAGTGCACACTACCAGACAGGCTCTTCCAAACATAACACATCTCAAAAGGGGCTTCTGGGTCTCACCCTGCTACCACACAGACTGTATAAAACCCCTGCTCCCAAACACAAAGAAGTGCAAAGTTTTGGAGGAAAGGATTGACCTTTTGTTAGTGATGAAATTAGTCTACTGTGAAAAGGCAAGACCAACACACTGGTAGCAATGCCAATCCAAACTCAGCTCTGTAGACGTAAAACTGGAGTTACACCACAGACTTTGGTTTAATTAGCTCAGATGCACAGGGCTGAAGTCGAAACAGAACATGGCACGTGCTGTGCCCACCTGCTCCTCCTCAGCTCCATGAAGCCCTCGTCCTTGACTACAGGCCCCACTGTAAGACAGGATTACTGAAAAACAGGAATGAGGAAATAACTTGATGCACAATTTAACTAATTGCCTTTGGTTACAGTGCCCCCACTTGAACAAGCAGAGTTACAAAGTGGGATTATTTATGATAGTAATTGTTTACCAAACTGAATAAAGGTTTTTAAATCACAGTCTTCCTTGCCATTTTTTCTTCTATTTACACCTCTTTAGCATATTAGCACTTCAGGGCTTCAAGGACCTGTTTTCATAAATGTTTACAAACCACTAAACATGCCAGTGGCACAATATCAGTAGTAAATAATAGTATCTCCTCCACAAACAAGAAACAATAGAGCACTTGTGCCCTGAAACATCCCGGGTGGAGTATCTCTTATGAAAGAATTTCTTTATTAATGCTTTGTTCAGGGAGGGTGCTTCACTGGAACAACAATGTACCCGGGTGGTGTTATCCTAGTACTCTGCTCTCCTCACCCATGCAACTTATGGGTAGTTGTTGGGGTTGGTTCTAAAAATTATTTCAAATAATAAGAAGTTGGGCTCCTAATCTAGACCTCTAACACCCAAGAGGTTATTTTCAGTCTCCGAGAGGTTGCAAGATGGCCAATAGGATTACTTCTGTAAATAAGCCAAAGTAAAAGCTGCAACATCAGCCCCCTCAAACTATTAAGTAAGGCAAAATAATTGAAGCACCAAGAGGGTGCTAAGTATGGCTGCAACTCTGCAACAAATGCCTTCTGAGGTTATGAGTATAGAAAAAGATGAAAAAATACATTCCCTGTGCCGGGTTTTATTCCCATCTTCTGTTGCCAGACTTGTGAGAGCAAATGTCAGCTAAGGCAATACAGTAAGGAATTATTTGCAACAAATGATGAAGTCAGTAAACAATCTGCTGTAAGGCAGTAAGAACAGTTGTGTTCCTGTAACATGTAGCTATGTCCAAATGATTTGTTGTAGAGACTGTCTAGAGCAAAGTAATCTTTCCCACAAGAATCACACGCTATTAATGCGTCACTGAGAGGAGTAGTGAGTGGTGCTGAGTGTATAGCCCAATTAATTTATTTTGCTTTCCGTCTTTAAAATTGAGGACAAAATTAAACAAAACCTCTACTCTGCTGCCATCTATTCTCATTTCATAGATCTATGAGAATAAAAGTACTAAAAAAACCCCCAAAACATAAACAAATCTGGAAATAAACAGAACAAAATAAAGCAAAGGGAATGAGTGGTTTTCTCTCTCAAAAGCTCCATTTCATTTTCCTTTTTTTTTCTCTATTCCTTTCATAAAGAGCAGCTGATGCCCAAGATATGTTCCACAGCTGCTAATTTCTTTTCCCATTCTTCCCACTGAAAAAGAAAACATTCCTCACACAATGCAGGCATAGTTAGTTCTTGAAACATGATCTGGCAGATAAACTGCTAATCAGGGAGATAGGTTCAATTCAATGTTCAGTGGCCCAGTCTCCCAATTATTTTCAGCATCTCATTTGAAAGTGAAGATAACAGTGCTTCCCTTATTCTCAAGGATTATTAAACTAAAATGCATACTACTGTATGTAGTCATAATAGAGGCATTATATAAAGCAGACAAATCCCCTAAATAAAAATTAATAATTAAAGAATTCAGAGCTTTTTCCCCCCATTAAATACATTCTATATTTATACGTAGCTCTTCTGTATCTCCCAGCTGTTTGTATTTTGAACAACTTGCCACCTACTTCTTCCCATGCCACAACCCCTACCTGCTGCCTCTTTTAAGTAGTTGGCTCCATGTCTCCTGGCTCCCCTCGTCTCAGCTGTGGAGGTGCGTCTCTACAGCCAGTGCTCCATCAGTCTGAGGCATTGGAGCCCCAGAGCTGACTGGAAAGACACCTAAGTGTGTACTGTCCGCCTCTCCACACTCTGCAGAGGGAGGAGCTGCCTTGCACATAAAAGGTAGCAGCTCCACCTCTGTATCCCATGGCTTCTTGCCCTCTTGCTGCTGAGCCTTCCTACAGGGACTGTCAGTCCCTCTGCTACCTGCCAGGTTCTAAAGGGCTGTCCTGAAGAGATGGGAAGCGGTCAGCCTCCCCAGTCACCCTGCCCATCAGCTTCTTGGAGACAGGTCAGAAAAGGGAAGCACCTACAGGTTTGTTAGGCCTTTGGTACCTGGGGCTCTGCATGCAAATATCAGCTGTCAATTCTTTTTTTAATTTTTGTACCCAGCAGCTGCAAAACAAAGCTTGAAAAGATGAGCTGGGTGCACCCTGAAGCCTTGAAACCGAAGTCGAATAAGACCTGGAATGTTTTTATGCCATGATTTCCAGGTCTATTTCATTACATATGGAAAGCTGACCTGTGGTATTAATAACCGTGCCTACAGTAAGCATTCACTGTGTCCTTATGGAAACTGAATTGCTAAGTAGCCATCTGGACACGATACTGAACACGCTGGATTCCTCCCTGTCTCGTCCTGGGCATGTTAACTGTGATACTGAAATATTTGGGAAGAGGAACTGTCTTGCACAAGCGTTTGGAAAATCATCAGTTTCGTTAATCAGGCTTACTAAGGTAGCATTTCGTGACCGAGTGAGGCTTCTATCTTAACATTGCAATTATTATTACAGAAGAATGCATGTATACTGATACACAGACCCTACATTCCATTTTTGTTTTCCTCTCATGATACTGCTTGTGATAAATGAGGTTTTCTCCAAGTTGGCATTGTGAGTCAGGCTGGATTTGGTGAACAATGAAGAATACTGAAGCTGGGTGTAACCCAACTGCAAAACTAACTTGCATTTTTAATTTTAAATTACTAAATGCGCGATTACTAAGTTTCTATATTATTTCCAGTGTATATGGCAGTGACCAGTCATGTGAGTTGTACCACAACCGACTGTTGCTGCTTCTGTTAACCTGTTTCGCGGGAGCAGGAGTCAGGGGCGGTTGGGTTGTGGTTCCTCGTCCAAGCTACAGCTGAGAGGAGCCACGAGAGGGCACTCAAAGGAGAAGACAGGCAAGAAAATGCAGTCCTCGCAACCTGCAGCCCGGGGCATACCGGCTCCTTCGCAGTAGCAAGAACAACTAAAGGTCCAACAGGTCACACAGTTCATTCCTGAATAAAAGGAAAAGCAAAACTTGAGAGTTCTTCCAAGCCTGGCACAGAGGTCTGTAGCCTGCCAAGGGAGCCAAGGAACGGCAGATAGCATCCAGCAATGGCTGGGGCATCAGAAGGAACAAGGAAGGACAGCACAAAGTGAGAGCCCCAGCTACACAAAAGTGCACAAGTGTCCACAAAGGTCACACATTCCCACTCCACTCAAAGGCTCCGGAGAGAAAGAGAAAGGGAGGTGGAGAGGGGTTGTATAAAGTAACTAGCCTTTTCTCAAAGAATGTCCCCAATAAGTGTTTAATTTCACAAAGGTGTGGGCTTCCCAAGTGGAGACATCCAGTGGTTCCATCAAGCTTCCAGTGTAGGTAAACAGTAAGAAAAGGAAAAAAAAATACATATTTTCATCTGGAGAACTCATGGTTACTTAGCTGAGAGGTCAATGCATTTGACGGGGAATTGGTCAGTATTTCATACTGCACTACAATATATTTGTGTTTATGTGAAAATCAGCTCCCCTAAACCATGACTGATGAACAAGATAAACCATGCAGGATGTCAGTATTTATATATTTTGAACTTTTTTTCTAATTTTGTCTTTTAAAATTAAGTAGTGTTAACATTTGCTTATATAATAAATGCAGTTTGAAAAAAAAAAAAGCAAAAAAAGAAAAAAAAGCCTGTTGCTGCTTTTTTGATTCCAGAGTCGTATCTGGGAATGGATTTCAGTTTTTCCTTGCTCCTTTAAGAGATCTGCAGACAGCTGTGTGCTTGCTCATATGCCATCAAACAGCATGCACAAGATGAGTGCAGTCATTAGAACCTCGCTTGTGGTCTGACAGTAAACACTTCACTCCCTCTGTCAATCCAGTCCACCTGATCTATACAGGGACATGCTATACTGTAAACAAAGATGGTCACTGAACAAACTTGGTTGCTATAGACCTGTTTCCTGGCCCTGCTGAGCTCCAACCGCCTCTTTCCGAAACTATGCTCAAGAGCAGTTAGGAGGACAACTCACTTCAGTGATCTCCTTCAAGAAGGCAGTATTGATGAAACTGCCCCTTCCATTCCACAGCACCTCCTACAAGCCTCATTTGATTGATGGCATCAAATCAATTCAAAATAACACTTTGAAAGCATCTCAGGAGCTGGCTTATGCAGTGCTCAGGCATTATTTCAAAACTTTTGAACTGAAAAAAAATGTGCACAAAGTTAATTATCAAAATAATAGTAATAAGAATGACATAGACCCAAGGGGGTAAGCATATGGGACCAAGAGAAGCAAACACCATTTTGTTTAGAGCCTCTCAAGCTCACTGTGGTCATATAGGAATTGCAGGATTTGGCCCTCCAGGGTGATCACTGTTATTACTTAGATTATAGTAGCGCAGGGCAACACCACACAGACTGGAATCTGTCTGCTCCTGATGGGAGTCCCTTGGCCTGAAGTGCTTACAGTCTAAATGAGACCAGGTAGACAAGTGGAGTGAGAAAGAAAGTATTTTATTAGGCCCAAGAGAGATTAAGAAACTAGCCCAAGGACACATACAAAGCCTTTGACAGTTCCAGGGTTTAACCTAGATTTCAGTATGGCGCCTTCATCATCAACACTTCACCTATCTTCTGCTCAACTTCTGCATACCTCTTCAGCTGAGATTTAAAGTAGACTCCAACTCAGTAAAACATCACCAAAAATGTCCACTTACACTATGTTTATTTTGACAGCTTTCACATAAAGAGTGACCACTTTCTCTCCACAAAGTTATAAGTACACAAACCGAGAAAGAAATACACATTTTGGGCTGGTGAAAGTCTTGAGTTCAAGGGTGGGCCATTGCTTCACAAGCCTCTCTACAGCACTGGAAGCCTCACTGCATTTGCTCTGGTTTTTAAGTCTTACCCAGACTGACAACTATCCAGCCATCCAAGTCTCTATATTCAGCAAAACTTACGTCTTCCCTCCTCCCCCGAGTCATAATAGGACACAGAACAGAAATTAATCCAAGAAAGGTAATGCCAAATTATAAAAGAAAGAAACCACCAAACTGAACTCCGTCCGGGTTCACATGCTGCAGAAAACTAAGACAAGTTTTGGAAGCAAGTCAGTGTTGACACATAATGTTTAACCATGCCCATCATAAAATCTACTTGACTGAAATAAAAAATACACAGTACAAAAATCCACTTGACAGAAACGTTACTCATTAACATTCCTTCTGCTTCTTACACAAAAGCATTACTTGTGAAAAGTGCCTGCTCGTGAATCTGAGAGGACACTGCCTCTCACTTGCAAACTGCCCACAAGGTACCTCAAGTCCCCTCTGGAGGAAGAAATTATAACCTTTAGCAATAATAAGCAGTTCGTTTTCCAGCATAACTTTTGGTCATTCCTTCACTTTTGCTTTCGTTTACTTTCACTATCAACGCAAGGAGCTGGGGTGACTACCCACAGGGGAGATAAAAGCCAGAGACAAGGTCAAGGCTGATCTCTTCCTTCATATCATAGAAACAAGGTCAAGGCTCATGAAGATGCTGTGACTTGCATACCTGAATGCGGAGGGAGTTCAGTTCAGTCGCTCAAAAGCATGAACCAACCTGTGAGCCAGCTGAGTGCCTGGCTTGGCGGAGCTGCCACGTTTCCCTACAATGTCCCGCGAAACTTCCCGGTCAGCGCTGTCCCCCCGGGTACCAGCGTTCAGCCCGCACCCCCTGCCAGCGACACGGTGCCGGGCAGAAGTGGGCTGCTCCGCGGGGGGAAGACGGGGAGCAGCAGCCGTGACTCAGAGCCGTCTCTGTCCCGACACGCGTTTCCCGAACACCTCGATGCCGCGGATGCCCACGAATCGCGCTTCCCCGGTGCCCAGACCGGACCGGACCGCAGCCTCCGGCGCGGCCACCCCCGGCGCTTCCTCCCGTTTCCCCGCTCTCCTCCGCCGCCGCCCCGCACCGCCCGGGAGCTGCCCCGCTGCCCGGCTCCGCACCATCCAGCCCCGGTCGGTGCTGCGGGGAGAGC
>VXBW01005131.1:0-27770 GCA_013400375.1 Thinocorus orbignyianus | reverse complement strand
GAGCCCGGGAGGGGCGGTGCGGGCTCCTCCGCCGCCGCGGGGAGAGGGGCCGCCGGCCAAGGGACGCCCCTCGGCACCCCGCCGAGCCCCGCAGCGTCCTGCCCAAGCAGAAGGACGTGCCTTGAGGAGCGGATGGAAAGCGGGAATTGTTCAACGAGGGGAGGACGGGGCAATGTTTCATATTTACTCTCCTTAAAGGTTTTCCCGAAGGAATNCGCTCTCCTCCGCCGCCGCCCCGCACCGCCCGGGAGCTGCCCCGCTGCCCGGCTCCGCACCATCCAGCCCCGGTCGGTGCTGCGGGGAGAGCGGCAAGTTAAGCCTGGTACCTGACCCTCTTCTTCTCTGCCCGCCGGAGCTCCGAGTCCCTCTGCAGCACCTGAAAAATCGCCCTGGCTTCCTCCTCGTTTAGAAAACTCAGATCTGGCCCCTGAGGCGCTGCGGTCATGGCTTTCCCTTATTTTCGGGCGGGCGGGCGGCGGCGGGCGGGCAGCGCTGAGCCCCTGACAGCCGGGACCCGCACCAGCATGGCCGAGCGGCGGGAGCCACCCCGCAACCCGCCGGACGCGCTTCACCTCCGCACGGCGGCACCCGGNGCTCTGAGCAACCTGATCTAGTTGAAGATGTCCCCACTCACTGCAGAGGAATTGGACTAGGAGATGTTCAATAGTCCTTTCCAAACCAAACTATGCCTTTCAGTATCTGAAGGGAGCTACAGGAGAGCTGGAGAGGGACTCTGTCAGGAAGTGGAGTGATAGCACAAGCGGTAATGGTTTTAAATTGGAAGAGGGGAGATTTAGATTGGATGTTAGGAAGAAATTCTTTCCTGTGAGGGTGGTGAAGCACTGGAACAGGTTGCCCAGGGAAGCTGTGGATGCCCCATCCCTGGAAGTGTTCAAGGCCAGGCTGGATGGGGCTTTGAGCAGCCTGCTCTAGGGAGAGGTATCCCTGCCCATTGCAGGGGGGTTGGAACTCGATGATCTTTGAGGGCCCTTCCAACTTTAACCATTCTATGATTCTATGATGACTGATAGAGAACAGAAGTTCTTGACCTGGATGTTATGGCCATAACTCAGAATTTCATCCTCATTTCATTCTGACAGCTGTAATGCAACTCAGCTCTGGTGCTTGTGGGAGCAGCACAAACAGATGTTTTTCCGAAGTATGCATCTATCTAGTGCACTGTACTAGTTCAGTAATTAGTAAAATGTCCTTTGAAAATTTTCTGTTAAGAAAAGGGCTTTATTCAGGACTGAACTGCAGATGTGAGTACAGCTGTAGGGAGAAAGAAAATGAAACACAATTTGTGTTACAGAAAAGTGAGTCAGTGGGAACAGCTACACACTGGTGTGCAGTGGGAGCGTGGCTGAGTGGCATGCAGCCACCTTCCCACCCCACGGGGAGCTGACCTGGAGCCATGGAAGAATGCTTTCCCACTAGGAAGTTGTGTGGTGCAAGTGGAAATAAGGATGTTAGAGGACAGCGGGAATAGCAGGTTGCAGGAAGCTGCTTGTTTCGATGTAGCTTATGGCAATACTGGTCTGGCCCGAAGAGGAACCTACTTGATTCCTGGTGACCAAACAACAAGGCAACTGATAAAAATGCAATGAAAACTATGAAGAATTATGATGTTAAGAAAATGTTGAGAAGAGGTGTCTCCCACAGAGAAAAGACACAGGAGTTTTTAATAGAGTATAGGAGATACTTCTGGGTAGAGTCCAAGTGTTTCTAAAGGTGCAAGAGCCATAGCCATCACTGCTGCATTAGGAGCTTCCAGAACTTCTCCCTAAAGGTAAACATCCTGTCCTCCCCATTCTGCTGCACTGAGCACAGTGGAGTGAACTGTTTTAACAGCAGAAGCTGAGTGTATGGTGTTCCCTCCGGGACTCTCCCAGGCAGCGGATTAGACATCACTCTCCCTTTTGGCCTGGCAGCTGCAGGATATAGACTCATAGAATTGTTTAGGTTGGAAGGGACCTTGAAGATCATCAAGTCCAACCATTAACCTAACACTGCCAAAACCACCACTAAACCATGTCCCTAAGCGCCATGTCTACCTGTCTTTTAAATACCTCCAGGAGTGGTGATTCAATCACTTCCCTGGGCAGCTTGTGCCAACGGTTGATAACCCTTTCTGTGAAGAAATTTTTCCTAATATCCAATGAAACCTTCCCTGGTGCAACTTGAGGCTATTTTCTCTTGTCCTATATCCTGTTAGTTGAGAGAAGAGACTAACCCTCACCTTGCTACAACGTCATTTCAGGTAGTTGTAGAGGGCAGTATGGTTTCCCCTGTGGAGCAATTGTGCACAGTGTGCTGCATCACACTGTGTCTGCTCCCAGATTTGGTGACTATATCTATAATTGTACTTATCCTGCATTTAAGTCAAGAGCGGAATCTGTATTTCTATGTTTCTTTCATCCTTTTCCTTTGTTTCTAGCAATCTGATTAATTGCCTGGGGCTTTTCTTCATCGCCAAAATGTATGTTAGCCTATTTTCAGTGCAGAGGAGAGTAGGGACAAGATGTAATATATGAGCAATGAATAGTCTTTCAGGTAATAACAAATAATTTTTTCATTCTGTACAAAGTGATGGGATTATTTAGAAGAGTGACAAGTACGTACACCAGTGGCTTTAGAGAGATGCTGCCAGACATCACAGTGGTTATTATTTCTAGGGATTTTGTCCAGGACATTTTGAGATTTGGGCATAGCCTTCTTGTGTGGTATTAAGACCTTCATTTTAAACAGCATCTTTGGTATGACATATTGACTTCAAAAAATGACTAGAGTCTCCTGCCGTAAATTTATCTTGTGAAACAACCACTTCTTCGTATGTCTCTTGGTTACTCTATCTTACTTCAAAGTTTGTGCCTTTTTCATATATGAGTGATGATGGTGAGGAAACACTGCCTGTATTGCAGTATTTAGACTCTCTAGCAACTGATATACTTTAATTTCTGTTGCATGAGCCTGAGATGGGATACATGCTTCAAATTTTTTCCATGATTTCTAGGTAACAGCTTTTCCAGGAAGCTACAGAAGTATTTTCGTGCAAAGTAGCATTTCTTTTGTTCAGCAACCTGAAACAGAGGGCCCAAATAGCATATGAGAGGCTGCAGACATGAGACAACTATTAGTAATGTTAATTGCCAGTGCCACTAAGGAGGACGCTGACACACATGCCTTAATTATAGGGCAAATTCTTCAAAAACTGCATTTCACAAATACTGTTGTATTAATGGGTGGTGTTAACTGCACTTGCTCTCAGTGGAGGATTTCAAAGGGTAGGACTGCAGCAAGCCAGGGGGACTGTTTCTGAAAGTTGATCTGTAGCTGGGGAACTGAGGGGAATGTGCAGGAGGGTTGGTTGAATTTCGTAGCAATTGGCCTTGAGGCTCATATTAGCCTTCAGGCTTGGAAGAACTGTAATGTCTTGTCTATTCCTGTTGAACTAATTACTGTGTAAATTGTCACACAGATTAGTGAAGCCTCATTTAATTAACTCCCTGTGTTAAGTGAAAAAGACGTGGCAAGGCAAAGGTTAAATATGAAGCGTCTTTCTTTTAAAATGGGTCAAATCTGCTTAGTGTGCTTTAAATAAATATTTCTAACACTATCTTTGGTCAAAAATAGATTGATAATGCTACTCAAGAACAAAAGCTGTGCTTCTCCCTCTGTTTAACAAGGCCATTGTTTATACCTCAGTTCAGTCCAATAGTCATTACTGATTTATGTGCACTAAGTTAACAGCTAGTGGTCCAGCTGAGTTTCAGGGGACGTGGTGGCACGTGGTGCCGTTCCCACTGCCACAGGTAGACATTTCCACTGAGCAATGAGTGTCCTCCAGGATCTCTCACTGGGCTGCCAGCTCCCACTTCAAAAGGACTTTCATTTAGGTGTTTTAACTGTGAAGTGGTGCACTTTGAAGATTGTCCGGACGTCAATATCCAAACTCTATTCGTGTTATTACATTTGTGTGCTACGCAGCCTCTTGTGAGGCAAGGAGAGAGGCAGGACCAGGCTGAGCAGGCTGCAGAGCGTCAGCTGTTGTCCACCCTGAAACTGCCACAGGCAGTGGGCCGGCTCCCACAGGGCAAGCCACTCTTTGAGGTACACCACAGCCACAAGTCACATCTTGCAGCCTGTGCGGCTGCAGACTGCTCCTTTTCACAATTTCCTCAAGCACTTCCTCTTGCCCAGTCTCTCATTCACCTCCTTTTCTTTTCCTCCCAGTCCCCTGAGCATGGGCTGCTCCTTTCCCCCACTGCTAGACTCTACCTTACCAACGTGGTGGATTTCCTCACCTGACGAGAACTTCTTGCTGCTGTTGCTGCCCCTCATTCCAGTGCCCTCCTAGCCCATATGCTGTCTATATAAACGCAGGGTTGTTTCTGCTGAAATAAACTTCTTTTTCCCTTAGAGTGGTGCGAGGGCAACACAGCAAAATATTTGCTTGCAACAAGAAAGACAAGAGTGACACCCCAAAAGTGTATCAGCACTGCACGGCAGCAAGGGAAAGCGGCCATGAGAGAGAGATGTGGACTAGTGTCTGCCGTCTGACCCTTGCATTTTGTGATGCTGCTCTCGGGTATTTGGTGCTACTTTAAACAATGACTCTTCCTCCAACTTGGTTGTTCAGGAAAGGACCTGGGAGTCATGGTGAACAACCCCAACAGGAGCCAGCAACGTGCCCTTGCAGCAACGAAGGCTACCTGCATATTGAGCTGCATTAGTAAGAGTGTAGCCAGCAGGCCCAGGAAAGTGGCTATTCCCTGTGAACTCAGGAGGCTGCATCTGAAATACTGTGTCCAGTATTGGACTCCCAAATACAAGGCATGTTATCATACTGGACCAAGTCCAGTGGAAGAGCCCAAAGCTGATTGGGAGGCTGCAGCCTGCAAGACATAAATAGAGGCTGACAGAAATGGACTTGTTCAATCTGAAGAAAAGGTTAAGGAGATCAAATTTTTGTGTACAACTTTCTAGTGGGTGGTTACAGAGAGATTTTCTTGGGTGTCCACCATAAAGGGACAAGGGGCAATAGACATGAATTGTGTAAAAAGCCCCCATGTTCACCTGCATGAAAAGAAAGTTCATGGACTGAAGAAGGTAGCAAGCATAGACATATAGTCTCATAGAATGGTTTGGGTTGGAAGACAATCACCTCTCTTGACCTGCTGGCCATGCTGTTGGTGATGCAGCCCAGGATACAGCTGGCTTTCTGGGTTACCAGTGCACACTGCTGGCTCATGTCCAGCTTTTCATCCACCAAAACATTACAGGAAGGTCTCAGCACTTTGCACCTACTTAAAACAGGACTCTTCTGTTCTGCTCCTCAGCCTGTTAGCCAATCCTGCCTTGGCTCAGTATCCAAATCAAGACAAAAATCTAAATTGTTAACATCTGTTTCCTTCTCCCTCCCAAGAAAGCTGAATCTATCATTGAAGTTAGCTCTGGTTTGAGCAGAAGGTTTAATTCGATAACCTCCCAAAGTCAATCAGGATTATTTTATGCTTCTGTGATTCCCAAGTAGTTTATGGCATATGTCACACTTAAATATTCAAAACAGAGATTTGCAGAGGTATATAATGCTTCTGCCTACTGACTGCAAGATGTAAATGTAACCCATTGTGAGGCAGTTTGTTTCACAGTATACACCAGCTCATCTTTTACTAGAGAATAACCACCAAATTATCAGAGACAGTAACTATCAGCGAAGATGACTGGTGTCCTTAGAATCTCGTAATTTCCAGTGTAGGGTGAAGAAGAAAGGTAGTACATCTTACAAAAACCATTAGTTCAATTTTAATTTAATTAAGAATGTTAAAATAAACAAAACAATAAAAATCTCACAATCTAAAATAAAGTTGCATAACAGAAAAGCTTAATGACATATTTAGTTAAATTGTTTGAGCTAAGAGCATGTAATTCTTTGTTTAAACCCTGAAGCAAGTACAGTTATTAATGCCGCAGAGAAAACTGGGTTTTTTTACATGCTCTGATTTGGAGGACAAGGCACAGCAACTATGATATAGCAAAATCAGAATACCTCTGTGAATATACCAAGAGAAATTAATATAAATTGTGGAGTGAAAATGCCTTCCATTTCAGCTGAGAAGCAGATTGTCTAATGCTTAATAATATCACAGGTAATTCAGTGATCCTTTTTAGTGCTTAACTCAAAGGATGCTTTTACTGCAGAAGGATCCCTAGATAAGGCCAAATCCTTACTCTACTTGATTTGCATAAATACCTCTAACAGTGAAAGTTAGAGGAGCAGCCCATTCACATCTTTCTTTTAAATATAAGTGGCTATTGACGTTGGTCAGCTAAGAATATAATATGTCAGAAGAACAAACATAAAGACTATTATTGAATAAAAAATATTTTACCCTTGCTTTGCTTATAGCAAGCAAGTTCAACCTGAAAGATCAGGTAAAAGACACAGGTGCTTTTAGTTCAACTCACCAGCTAATCATGTTCTACGTACATTGACAACTTGACAGCGGGTCTAAATATCTTCAGCTGCCAGAGAAAGTATTCATTTGAATAAATGTAAACACTTGTAGCGTAGACAGCTCCCTTTAAATGAGTTTGCCTAATTAAGTTTATTTTCAATGAAGAAAACCAAATGCTTATAGTACACAATTTAACTCATTCTAAAGTAGACATCTAAAATAGGTCAGATGAATCATGCCTTAAAAGAGGCTCTTTCTCTTAACCGAGTATAAAGGGAGTCTGGCATGATGAGCCAGAAGCTAGAAGTGTACACTATATATGTCTAAAGTTGGGTGAGAGGAATCCCATCACACCTGTTTGTGCACTTAATAAGAGAAGAATACCAATACAGTAAAAAATGAACAAACTGTCCCCAGGCTTTAAAACAAGTTGTTTTAATCTTGAGCAATTCAGTTCTTAATTTAGGGCTTGATTCAACTCCCATTGAAGTCAATAGCTGTATGTTTTAAGAGGAATTTAATGAGGCTTGTCAATTATTTTTGTTTACTCTCTCATCAAGGATGCCTGACTAAATTCAGTGAGAAATAGATATCCAATGCCTAATGAGAAAGGATATTGTATAAATACAGGTTATACTTTGAACAGGACTTTTTTCTAAATTATTTTTTTCCTTCCATCTTTTAAATTAAATATGTGAGCAGTATAGATGAATCCTTAGCGACAAATGCATTTAATAATTCTAATGCATGTAAGTAGCACCAGAAAGTGCAGATGTTGTTTCCTTCCACAGGATGATTAGCCCTTTAATTAATATGTGTAATAATTTAAACAAAGTCCAGCAGGATGTTATTGCTCTGTTTAAGTGATGACTGAAACTTGCTTTGCACTGACAGATTTGCAGAGCTCCTCGGTGCTCGCCCTTGGATAGCAGCAGGCTTATAGTACTGTTTGTAACCCAGAGTGCAATGGAGTTGTAGTGTGAAAGTCTGGCAAAAAACTTTAGGAGCCTAGTATAGATGACGACAATGAATAGCTACTTAAATGAACCACCGAAGCTCTACCGTGTAGCCTCAGTGTGGGGCACTGAGGAAACAGTGGGCATGCACTCACATGACTGTGACCAAGACATATAAGCAGGAACCTCTGCTGGCACTGATGGGAGAACTGAAGCCAAATAGTTTGTGCTTTCTTTCTTCTTTGTTGAATTCATGCTAAATATCTAACTGGCTTCACAGTTCATTGATTTGCTTGTGCAACTGGTCTGGAAGGAGGAAAGAGAGGGAATCCTGTTGATGGAATTAGCATCTGAGTGAGATGAACAGACTCTACAGTCAGAGTAAACTCTAAACTTCTGTTCTCTAATTCAGTTTCTGTTTCTGCCTGCAGATATGCTTCAGAGTAATGCAGGTTTGAGATTCTGAAGCCAGAACATTACCAGGAGCTGTGTGAGGAGTGTGAGAGGAGAGGCTGCCTTTTCCTGGCCCTGCAAGCAGAACCGTGCATTACACGTTCCCCAGCCAAACCCTGTTTGACAACCCGGGTGCAAAGTCAAGAGAAGTCAGCTTGGAAGGATTCCTTTAAACATATTAAAAACTGAGTAACAACTCTGAGAATTAATAACAGGATTAATTCAAAAGTACTGGATCAGTATGGGAGTGGCTGAAGGCAAAGGACTCTCTCCAGTGCACCTGGTAGCAAAATAAAACGATTTAACTAGATGGAGAAATGCAAGAAGCTTCAAGAGGTTAGCAACAAACAATGATACTAAATTAAATACTTTTATTGTCCCTGCCCCATTCTAGTGGCATGAGGTTTTGCTAAACAATCAGTTCTCCCGTAGACTCGCGTTGCTGTGCCATTCCTAGCTTTCAGCCACTCAACGTCCTGGCTGCCTTTCACTGTGGCATCAAATCCAGCCGCTTGTGAATAGTTGGTCTGTGTAAGTGTGTAAGGGAGAACTGTGTGCTCTGCAGAGCTCTTTAATGATGAAGATGACAGAATGTAATGCTAGTAGGGTAACTTCAGCACCTTTGGCACTTGCCTCCCGCATAACTTTGTGCTTGAATGGTTCTAATTGTGTCTCTGTATTTAAGAAAATTTGGTGCAGGCTAAGTGAAACTCTGGGTCCCGAAGGGATGCAGAATTAGCAAGTCTTTCCTGTTCTGATTTTATTAACTACATTAGTAGTTTTCCTGCAAATTATCACTTTGTAAATTAACCTTGCAGACTTTTACACTTTGTACTGAAAGAAACATGAAGTCTGTGTGCATTAAAAGTGATGGTGATACGTAATCTTATTACTCAGGGTTTTTATGAGAAATAATGAAAACCAGATAAATTGTATCAATAATCTACAGGGAAGGTGTTAGAGGCTGCATATATTGATATAATTGCAGCATTTTCTGGTAACTTTTGGTATGGTGACACACTGAAGAATTTATAGATGACCTCATTTTCCTGTAATACCATCCATAAATTTTGTCTTACACAAGTCTATTTCACCAGACCAAAGAATTACACACAAGTTTTATAACACTATAAAGATAGGATGGATTTCACTTTCTTAAATAGTAGCACAAAATTGTTAGTGAAAACATTTTGATGGCACAAGAACTGTCAAAAGGACTTGCTCAATTTTAGCTTCTCATTTTATTTACCAGCTCACATGAACTACATAAAATACTCTTTCTTAAGAGCAAATGAAAAATACAGAACCAAAATGGCAAAGCCTTAGTAATGGCTGGGATAATTCTGTGTGATTCTGTGTGATTTATCCAAGATTTGTATGTTCAGTGAACAATCATGTTCATCTACTCTGCTGGTCGAAGGTGGGAATGCTGCCACATAATCAGCATGGCAACAGTCACTACCAAATTAGTAAAATTGCACAATAATGTTTTTGTGCCGCACATAGCATGGATACTTTATCTAGTATCATAAACTAATTTGTAAGGACTTGCCTACCCCGCAGATCCTTTGATACTGGTCTTATTGCATTATAAGGATCCTTACACAGGGGTGCTGCTACGCCTGACAGGCTGGTTTTGAAATCAGTTGCTGCCCCAGGAAATAGAAAATGACGTTGGTAGGATTGACTGCTGTAATCTGGCAGGACTGACTACCTAAGTGTTTTAGCACGTTGAAAGGCAACACATCGCATTAGCTGAGTGACACGGTATTACACAGCAACAACAGCAGCTGCCAGCAGTAGTGGAAGTAGTAGTATGGCTCCCAGCTGGAAAAATAATCTGGAGGGAGTTAGGAGCTGCCTATTGCCCTAACTTCTCTCCCCTGTGTGGGCAAACTCTAGTTATGGTAGCTACTTTTTATGTGATCTTAAAAAGCATGATGCTGTAAGCAGCTGAATATGCTGTCCTGGGCATGGGGATGGGAAGAACAGTAACCAAAACCCAGTCTGTTTCTAAAAAGGAGCTGCACCCTGCTACTCAGAACAATCATTTTTTCCCCTTTCTCCTTAATTTCTGTGACACTGATGCTTGGCATAAGATGCTCAAAAAGGAGGCAGAAACAATTCTGTGCCTTTGCAATTAACCCTTGTCATGGAAGGTTGTTATTAGGTCAGAGCAGCAAAGATACTTTTTCACTCAAACATCTCCTCATTCAAGATCAGGAGGCAAAACCAGTTCTTCCTCCATGCCCTGATGGTGACACTTGCACCCACTTTCTGTCAGCCCTGCTGACAAAGAACACGTCTGTATTAATTCAGGACAATGAAAAGAATTTTTCAGCCACGGCCAGGGTGCTGGGGTGGGCTGGCCCTGGCTCACTCTCCCCCAAGAGGACTGGGGGTGAGACTTGAAATAGCAGAAGCTGAGAACTCATGGGTTGAGATAAAGACAGTTTAATACGTGAAGCAAAGCTGCATGTGCAAGTAAAGCAAAATAGGAGATTGAATTCACTACTTCCCATCAGCAGGCAGATGTCCAGCCATTTCCTGGGAAGAAGGAAATGTGTAACAGTTACTTGGGATGCTTTAACCAAAAATATCTATCTTTCTTTCTCCTTTCCTGGAGATTTTATTGCCAAGTACAATGTTCTAGGGCACGGAATACCCCTTTGGCCAGTCTGGGTTGCCTGTCCTGTTTGTGTCCCCTTCGAGCTTCTTGCGCACCCCCAGCCTACTTGCTGGTGGGGCAGAATGAGGAAAGGAAGAAAACACAACGCTTAACGCCATGCCAACCCTGCTCAGCAACACACAGAACAATGGTGTTATTAACAGTTTTAGCCACAAAAGCAAAACACAGCAGGGTATGGGCTGCTATGAATAAAGTTAACTCCACGCCAGCCAGCCCCAGTACACGTGCTGACTGTGTTCTGCTGCTGCTGCAGCAAAAGTCATCACAATACAAAGTGGACAACTGTGCTGGAAGATGTCCCTAGAGAGGACCCTGGTGTGTCTGGGGATGGCATGCCACTATGTCAACCCACAAATCAGCTAAAAATCCGTAACTTGTTAGATGTCTGATTGATGCTTATCTGGGAGAGAGGCAGACTGTTGCAGCCCATATTCTCTCTTTTTCTCAAGCAGAATAAATTATAATTGCACCTACATATATGTTTTGTCTGCATTTAAAATTTGAGGCAGGCCTGTTTCCACTGCTGGACAACCACACGGAGGAAGCCAGCAGGGAAGCGCAAGGTCAAGGGTGTGGAGAGGAACCCAGCCCAGAGCATGGCTTCACAGGGTTGAGGCAGAGGTGCTTGGGCCAGGATCAGGAACGGCTCCACTGCAGGGGTGTAGCAAAGGGTGCGGCCGCAGGCACGGCTCCAGAAGTAAGGTAGGCAAGAAGACACGAGGTCCAAGGGTGGGGTAGAAGAGCAGCATGTGTGCTGGAAAAATGCCCACAACCTGGCCCTGTGCCCAGAAGATGATAAAAGAGGAAACCAGGAAAGGACCTACCAAGCGACCTTCTTACCTGGCAAACCTAATTTTGGCTCCAGCCTGGGCTGTGGTGATACCTTGCTGGTGCATGAGATGGTGGAAGCAACAGTAAGGGCTGAAGGTGGAACAAAGCAGGCTCTGGGGAAGGGAAATATGTGGAGAAATTGCGTAAAAGATTAGGAAAATTCCGTTTAGAGTTTAGAGTCTGAAGATAAAGCAAAATGTTAAATTGGAACCTGCAGCATCCAGACCCAACAACCACCAACACCAAAGACTAGGAGGGAGGGTAGGTGAGATGGATGGTAAGACTCTGTCTGTGGAGAGTCTCACAGATCACCTGCAGAGAGAAGCCATGCCTAAGCTGACAAAGCCTCCTCATGCATAGCTGACACAGCAGCATATTTGGAATAACATCTAACTGGGAGAATACTTTTGACTAGGTCACTGGTTTGTGTCATGAAGGTAAAGTAGCATTGGCCTAGTTGTAGGAGGCTTCAGCTCCACTCTAGTGGATGATCAAACCAGAGTGACTCCTAGAACGGGGAGGGGGAAGGACGTTGATTTGGTTGCAGAAGAATGAGAGTGCGTGACTGTATGAAAGCAGCCATGAGCTTAGAAAGAGCATTGGAGAGCACTAGTACTGTGGCCTGAAGGGGAACCCAAAAGGAGTAAGCGTTAGTCACTGGCTTGCGGCCTTCTTCAAATCTGCTATTGGATTTTCAATTCCGATTACTTAATGACATACAACTCTCCATTATCACTGTCATAGAATGATATAATTCTCATTTAACAGAAAACAGTAAATGTCAAATTCGTGCTCATGCCTGTATTCTGCCACAGGAGTAAAACAAACAGTAAAATCCAGTACTTGTAATTCTGCATGAATCAGAAATTCT
Source organism: Thinocorus orbignyianus (assembly GCA_013400375.1). Lineage (NCBI taxonomy): Eukaryota > Metazoa > Chordata > Aves > Ciconiiformes > Thinocoridae > Thinocorus > Thinocorus orbignyianus. Next base: position 15,512 of record VXBW01005131.1, on the reverse strand, counting down.
GAACTCAGACCTATTGGGAAACAGAGCTAGGATTCTCAATGTGGGAGCTACACTCCTGCTGTTGTCTCTTGTTACTGTAGTTAGGAAACAGGACTTTGGACAGACGATTTGCACAGCCAGGATGGGCAAAGAGAGAACAGTGAAATTTTTCTTTCAGTAAGAATGATGCAACAAAGTAGTCCTGAGTACTGTCTAGCTGCTTGGGTTAAGCGTAAATGTAGCTTATATGTACTGAAGTATTTAAACTGGCTGAGTAGCTTTGTTAAATAGGGATCCACTTAACCATACACTTAATAATTTGTTAGTAACTTTATGAAATAAGATCTTGCTCCACTGCAAAGTGACTATAAATTGAAGGCATTGTTAATAATAATAGTAGCATATTGTATTCATGTGGTGATAACACAAACTACTGTTCAAAGTACAAGGCAACGGAGCCATTGAGGATATTTCTTATCTTCTGTCAATTGTTCAGTCCCCTGAATATTACTGTTATTTTCCACCCACTCTTCCTAAGTTGTCTTCCTGATAAAAAGATAAACCCTGTATTTCCAGTGCAACTGCATATGATTTTACTGTAATGCTGGATTTCCAGATGATTTGAATCTTTTTATTCAGTGTTCTTTGAGTCAAATTGCTGGTGAGGTTTTTTTTTGATATTGTTTATGTCTACAAGGCTGAGGTACTGAATGACTTTTTTGCCTTAGTCTTCATCGGCAAGGGCTGTAACTGCACTGCCCAAGTCACGGAAGGCAAAACCAGGGGCTCTGAGAATGGAGAACTGCCCACAGTTGGAGAAGATCAGGTTTGAGACCACCTGAAGAACCTGAAGATGCATTAGTCCATGGGACTTGATGAAATCCACCCACGGGTCCTGAAGGAGCTGGTGGACCAAGTTGCGAAGCCACTTTCCATCATATTTGAGAAATCGTGGCAGTCTGGTGAAATTCCTGTAGACCGGAAAAAGGCGAACATAACCCCATATTCAAAAAAGTTAAAAAAGAGGACCCACGGAACTCTAGGCCAGTCAGTCTCACCGTTGTGCCTGGCAAGATCATTGAACAGATCCTCCTGGAATCTCTGCTAAGGCAGATGGAAAATAGGGAGGTGATTTGAGACAGCCAACATGGCTTCACCAAGGGCAAATCCTGCCTGGCAAACTTGATGGCCTTCTACGATACTGCTACAAACTTGATGGATAAAGGCAGAGCCTCTCTGCCATGGGCAGGGAAGCCTCCCACTAGACCAGGTTGCTCAAAGCCCCATCCAGCCTGGCCTTGAACGTCTCCAGGGATGGGGCATCCACAGTTTCTCTGGGCAACCTCTTCCAGTGTCCACTACCCTCACAGAGAAAAATTTCTTCCTAGTAGCTAATCTAAATCTCTCCTCTTTCAGTTTAAAACTGTTGCCCCTTGCTCTATCACTACATTCCCCAATAAAGAGTACCTCCCCTTTCTCTCCTGTAGGCTCCCTTCAGGTACTGGAAGGCCATTGTAAGGTCTCTCCGGATCCTTCTCTTCTCCAGGCTGAACAGACCCAACTCTCAGCCTGTCTTCATTGGAGAGCTGCTCCAGCCCTTTGATCATTTTTGTGGCCTTCACCTGGACCTATTCCAATTAGCTATGTCTACCACAGTATTTACAAAGGCTTTTCTGTCTTTCTTGAAAAAGAATGTTTTCAACAGCTTATTTTCCACTACATTTTTTGAAATTTGAATTGATCCTTCATGAATTACAATCTATCTACCTCCAAGGTCTTTATTAGGCATAGCACATCTTCCGATCCATACTGGCCAAGAACAACACAGAATCCATTTATCCTGTACAAGAATTTTTGGGAGCCTAAGAAAATGCAGTTGCCTATTCCAGTCTGTAGCAGTTGCCTTGCCTGCCTCACAGTCTTGAGGGCTGTGAACAACTTTTAAAAATCTGTCTGTGACACCAATCTGTCTCTCCTGTTGCCCCTCCCTGGAGCCACCATAATTGGATTCATTGCAGAAAGGCATCCACGAACAGGAAGTTTCTCGTTAACATTACTGCAAGGAATGGGGTGGAGTGACCAGAGTGAAGATGCAAAATAGTTGCTTATCAAGAGCGAGGATCAAAGAGAAGGCAACGAATGGGCGGTTTTGGTTGTTATTGCTTTTGAAAGGTGATGGAAGGGAAAGCAAAACACACACACACAAGAATTGTTGTTAGTAAGTTAAAGCTATTCATCTGGATTCTCAGTCCACTGTTTAAAACAATTCCACATTATGGAAAAGAAATCTTTTTATTCTCTTCCATGAAAACATAAATAGCAACTCAAATGCCTCCTCCTTTTCCCTAAATTTAAACATAAATATCTCATTGCGTATCTTGGGCTTTGTCCTCTGCTCTTTACTTTCTTTACAAACATGTTTTTTTAAATAAGACCTGTCTTTTTGTTATCTTTGTGTCTCATTCAATAGCATAATATGCCATATTGTGCTGGTACATATTATTCCAATTTTTATGGGACAACAAACAGTAAACACAGATTTACAATGAAACATAGTAACAATAATAAATGGTCGGATGAACTCAGGACATTGGTCATTGCAAAGTTGAATTGGTTTTCCTCGGAACTCGTCAATACTATCCCGAGCACAAAGCTAATGCCGGATGAAAGGACACGTTCTTGCCATGGTGCTTCTGTGAAGACTCAGCGTCATTAGATGTGCTTCTTGCACTTTTATTCATCCCTAAAAGGAGCTACTTTCTTTCCACATCTGAAGTACTGCAGTCAGAGTGAAACCTAAGCCTTGTGGACATCTATAGCAAAACTCTAGCAAGGACTGGGTTTCAGGTTTTACGAGTATTTGAGTTGCTGTGTTTAAAAGGCAGCAAGTGTCCTGGGTTTTCTTCTAAAAGAAGCTAAGCTACTCAGATGTTCTCTGCTTTCTGTGCAGTGAAGGTGCCACTGTTTTCCTGATGTCGCAAGACTGTTGAGGGTGGTATGGAAAAACCAACTGACCAATACAGGTTAATATGAATGAATGCAAGCAGTTTTCTTACATGCCAGACAAGGAAAGCCAGAGCATAAAATATTTGCTTTGGACTTCACTGACTGAAATGCAGCATAAATTCCTCACAGACCATTTACAGGCTGGGGGGTGGAAAGCCGTGTACTCGTGCTATTAAACCTCTGCACGCAGCCATCCAGCTGGACTATATACACTTCTATAACATAATGGTATACAGCAATAGCACTGGGGCTTTTGTTGCTTTCACTTATAGCTGCTCCTGTTCGTCCCCCCACGGGATAATTTCTAGCCAGATAGCTGGATAGCTAGTGAATGCCTCAGTAAGAATATTCTAATAGAAACAGTCTATTTGTATCACACAGATTTTATATGTTGTAAAAATCAACTCAGAGCCCACCTTTGGTACATATAAATTTGGGATGGTTGTTCCCCACGTATGTACATAATTTCACCCTTAGTTACATTGAAATTTAATTGCCCTTTTATTACTTAGCCAGCTTTTTACGGTCTTCACAGGAAATCTTTTGTCACACTAGATAAGATATTTTTTGAAGTGGCAAGGTTGTTCTGCAAGCAAAGGTGAGCCAGGAGTGCAGAGTAACAACAAGGCCAGTGAGGACAGTGCCCTCCTCACTGACAAGGCACGGTCCCACAGTGCCTGAGCAGGGTGAGCAGAACAGGTCCTGTGGTGGTCACTTAGCTCAGCCATGCACCAGTCATTACTGGACACACAAGTCTGTGGTGATTCAAGGTCCAAGATTAAGCCAGAGAGTCAACTCAGTGCATCAGGACCCGTGTCCAGATCAGTGAGGTGCATAGCCAGGCACAGGCATACTCATAACAGAGCTCAGACAAGGATCAAGTCCCCTCACTCCTAACTCCATTTTCAGATCATTTCTGAATGTGTTGAAAATCATGCGCCAGAAAAGACCCTGCAGATTGCCAGTGGTGCTTTCCTTTTATCTCCTCAGATTATTTGTTTATGCAAGAGGACTCAATGTCCAAGGGGTGGCCAGTGACAAATGGTGATCCTCAGGGGTCAATACTGGGACCAATAATATTTAACATCTTTTTCAGAGACATGGACAGTGGGACAGAGTGTAACTCCAGCAAGTTTGCTGATGACGCCAAGCTGTGTGGTGTGGTCAACACACTGGAGGGAAGGGATGCCATGAAGAGGGACCTGGAGAAGCTCAAGAGGTGGTCTTGTGCAAACCTCATAAGTTCAATCAAGTCAAATGCAGGGTCTGGCACCTGGGACATGGCAATCCCAAGGATGAATGCAGGTTGGGCATAGTATGGCTGGAGAGCAGCCCTGAGGAGAAGGACTTGGGAGTGTTCGTGGATAAGAATTTCAACATGAGCCAGCAGTGTGCACAGGCAGCCCAGAAAATCAACTGCATCCTGGGCTGCATCAAAAGAAGTGTGGCCAACAGGTCGTAGGAGGTGATTTTCCCCCTCTATTCTGCTCTTGTGAGACCCCACCTGGAGTCCTGTGTCCAGCTCTGGAGTCCTCAGCACAGGAACGACATGGATCTGTTGGAACAGGTCCAGCAGAGGGCCACCAAGATGATCAGAGGGCTGGAGCACCTCTCCTATGTGGGCTGGCTGAGAGAGCTGAGGCTGTTCAGCCTGGAGAAGAGAAGGCTCCAGGGAGAACTGATAGCAGCCTTCCAGGATCTGAAGGGAGCCTACAGGAGAGCTGGGGAGGGACTCTTTGTCAGGAAGTCTAGTGACAGGACGAGGGGTAATGGTTTTAAATTGGAAGAGGGGAGATTTAGATTAGATATTAGGAAGAAATTCTTTCCTGTGAGGGTGGTGAGGCACTGGAACAGGTTGCCCAGAGAAGCTGTGGATGCCCCATCCCTGGAAGTGTTCAAGGCCAGGCTGGATGGGGTTTTGAGCAACCTGCTCTAGGGAGAGATGTCCCTGCCCATGGCAGGGGGTTTGGAACTCGATGATCTTTAAGGTCCCTTCCAACTCTGACCGTTCTATGATTCTAAGAGGCACTCAAAAATATAGCTTAAATATTGTTCAGGCATACTTCATTTCTTCCTTTGTGAGCAAAATAAGATTCTTCTAAGCAACATTTGCATAGGTGAGAGCAGACAGTAGCATGGTTATCCACGTTCCCCTTGGGAGGAAGGCATGAGCCTGAGCTCTGTGTAGGAAGCTTATGCTGCCAAACTCTATGGAGTGGCATGGTCTGTTGGCTTAGACTGAACAGCTGCAGCTGTCAAGCTCCTAAATTAGGCTAGAACCAGTACTCTGTAGAGCTCTTCTGTTTTTTTCGTTTTGGGTTTTGGTTGTTTCTTTTCTTTTTTTTTTTTTTTTTTTTTTTCAGGTTTTTAAAAATTATTTTTATGAGTTTTAAACCTGTATAATTTAAATCTGAAATAGAGATGCTAATATCATTAGTGGGTACTGAGCCTTTTTGTGAACTGGCTCAAAAAAGTAGTGACTGAATTAAACTGAAAGATTTGTTTAGGCTTTAACTTCGCCCATGAATCAACCGCATCTGCTGAAACAACCTGTTTCCTGAGTGTTATTGTTGACGCTAAAATGATTTAAAGGATTGCTAAATGAAGTGAAACTGGAACACTAATCTGCTGAATGGCCCAGTGAAGCTTTTCAGGTCCGTGTTTTCACATGCCTCTTATTGAGCCTTTGCATTAAACTCTTTCAGGAGGGTTGTGGGACAGTCAGTTCCAGCTTGTAGGCACTTAAATGTTGTGTCTACATGTCATGCTCCCATTAGAGTGAGTGGAGATCTAGTCAATACAGCTAATGGACTCTAGAGGGGGATTCAGATGACTTAATTAGATTTCTCTTTCAAAATGAGCCAAATGGCTCTACAGTTTCCATTGGGATTAAACATAAGCATCTAGTGCCCTAGGGTATTGAAGCATCTGCATGAAGCTGATAGATATGACATGGGGCATATGGGAGATCTGTGCCCTTCTGGAAGAGCAGCTGAAGCTCAAGCAGGATGCCATAGAGCATATCACATGGCAACAGAGCAACTGAACCAAGCCCCTCCATTTAGATGCCCATATGTATCTGTCTACAGTCTGGATCTGAATCCCATTTGATTGTTAAGAAATGTTAAATCATTAGGTTGGTTTGTCTAAGAAAAGCATCCGGAGTTTCCCATAAAAAACCTACTATTTTTTCTTAACAATGTTTCTCTTCTCACTTTTTCCTGTGTTCTTGCACCCAGCAGTGGTAGATAAATTCTCTTAAATTTAGCAATCCAGCTATTCAGGCATGTGGCTGTGCTCCATCCATCATGAACTGACCTTCAGCAGGGAACTGAAAACAAATCTGCACAGCTTCATCACCATACTGCGCTCCTTAAAGGAAATATTGTATCCTTTCCTTGCATTAACGAGTGTGTGATGAGAGGATTTAGAGCAGCAGCTTTTCTGCCTCCATTTTTTAGAACACTGTGATCACTCTGGCTTTTGGAGGTCATGTGTGGCTGCCCGTGACTGTGTGGACACATGCTATAGTGACAGTATCCTTTTCACCTGAATCTTGACAGTACCTTCTACTTGAGACGTCTGGTGCAAACAAACTGATAAAGAGTGGAGATAAATTTATTTTTTGATGTGACTTTGCAGCTATATACAGGATGAATTTGGTTTGACAACTTTGTAGTTCGTGCAGCTGTTATCCTTACGGGCTGATGCTGGGTTCCTGCCAGAGCACACAGGTAGTCAGCAGGAATGGTTGAGTGTTATGGACACGGGCACAGGCCCGGTCTCACCTCTGTCAGCGTAAACAGGTACTACAAGGTAGTTTATCTTGTTTTGCTTTGGCTTCCCCCATTGCCCTTTTGTGACTGACTCCCAGCCCGTGTCTCTTTTCTAAAATTGGTCTCATCACCCATTACTATCACATATGGGATTAATAAGTATAAACATTTAAACTAAATTTAATTTCTACAGCCAGAAATATGCAGATAGATAGGGCAGGCTGGGTGGATTACACTTCACAGCCACACAAAGAGGTGTTATTAAGTCATTATATATAGGAGAGAAATATGCACCACAGAGTTGAGCAATACACCCAGTGAATAAACTACAGAATCAAAATAATAAACTATGACGCTTGCTCCAAATGCAAGAATAGTCAAGCATATAAAAACAAGGACAATAAGGCATAAGTGCCTGCCACATGAAGTTGCAGTGCCACTTTTTACATATCTGACAAACAAAATATATTGTGCTATGCTAATGGGCTGGGAAAAACAATACATTAACTGTCTCCTGAAATGACTCTGAAATGCAAAGAGCCCAAGAACTGTGCTAAATCCAAGTTCTTTTTTCCATAAAGTTATAATCTAATTAAAGGACAGCATTTAAGTGTGTCATTTTTATACTAAGCCTCGGTAGCACCATGGTGTTTACCACTGTTTCGGAAATGGCGTTCTTCCAAAATGAGAGATTGTCTGAAAGGTTAACTAATCTTTCATAACTTGATTTGTCAACTCTGTATCTGAGTCAGGAAATCAGCTCAATTTGTGAAAGAACTGTCAAACACGTTCAAAATTAAACACATATTTATGAAGTTTCCTGAACTGGAAGAACACCCTGTGACCTGGGACTGCACATGGATCCCGGCCATCACAAAAAGGCAGGCTTGATTATTTAATGGTTCTTTTCAGCTTGTATCTATTATGATTGCAGTTTATTAGTCATTTTTATTTCTACAGGTCTGTAACGGCCCCTAGTGGCTTTGATACACCCAAACACCACCATGGCCCCCGTGCCAAAAACTCTGAGAAGTGCAAAGTGCTGCGGGGCAAAGTGTAGGAAGGAGTGAGGTGATGGGGCCTGCAGAGCCCGGGTGTGTTTGACAGTCCTCTGGGGGAAAACAAGTTTCAGCAAACACCGTCATTGATTTCTTGCAAGATTTGTCACACTTGTAATTTTGAACAAAAACACCTTTGTTGGCTAAGAGGAAAATATGTTTCAATTTTGTATTTGTTTTAACTTCCATCCTGTGTCCTTTAAAAAAAAAAAAAAAGCATCTTCTTTTCGGAACATTTTGAATCATAGAATTACAGAATCATTCAGGTTGGAAAAGACCCTTGGAATCACCGAGACCAACCATCAGCCCCACTCTACGAAGTTCTCCCCTACACCATATCCCCCAACACCACGTCTAAATGACTCTTAAACACATGCAGGGATGGTGACTCCATCACCTCCTTGGGCCGCCTGTTCCAGTTTCTGACTGCTCTTTCTGTGAAAAATTCTTTCCTAATGAAGAAGCAGGTGGTTTTATTTAAAGACTGAAAGTATGACACAGGAAATATAATTTTTAAAGTTAGCTTCCATTTTATAGGTGGTCACATTGTTGTCTGACAATCTGAGCGGAAACCTTTTCCTTGAGTATTGGAAGTGTTCTGTTTGCCCAGGGCTTTCATCACAACTTTCCAGATGTTCAGGTGGGGTTTCACTGGCAAAATGTTCATTTTTAGAGCCCTGCAGACTAGATAATGAATATTAAAGTCACTGACAGCAGTCCCCTAGGATACAAAAAGTCTTGTCATTCCAGAAGAAATGTGTTTATGCCATCTTATTAAACAGCTCTTTAGCTTTCTTCCTAAAGCATTCTGTTGTACCACACAGGATCATCCAGTGCTTCCTGACCAACTCTATCATATTTGTTGGCATTTCTAGAGACCTGACAAGCTGGGTTTGCTCCTGATTTTGAAGAAATTTTCCCCCATTGCTGTTTTTCACATACATTGAGTAGTTTTGAAGCACCACAGCACAAAATTTATAGTGTAAACTTAATTCTATCATTTGGAGGGGGGGTTTCATTTAAACATTTAGTAAGTTGTTTGTTGTCATTCTGATCAATATAATTGGAATTTAGTCAAAATCCTATTAATCAAGAGAACAGCAAAACATGTGTCCTCTCTCCTCCCCAACCTCTCCCAATCTATTTCACCCCAGGTTTTAAGAGGATAACAGGCCTAAAATCTGAGTCTCCTAAAAGAATCCCAATCTGAAAACTTTTTGAAGCACAGTTTTAAGAACTGAGGCCTGTTTCCATAGCGGTGGCTACCAAATTGTTCACGAGAGAATGAGTGAGGGACTGGATTGAGAAGGGCCATATTTCTCCCCGTGAAGACATCATTTCTTGTCTAACATTATTTTATATATGAGAGTTGGCTTTTTCAAAATGTAGAACTGTTTACCAATGTTGAAGAAAAAGGCTCAGTTCTAAAATTTTCTGTTAGGAACATTTAAATCCAGATACCCGTAATCAATCTTTCAGAATTAATTCTGTGTTGCCCATTATATGTCTGTATTGCTGAAGTTGCCACCAGTAGTTTGTTCCAAGAGTTTTCAAGGTGGAGCATGCATTCATGTTTAGAGTAATAGTACAATTACTTTTTTTTTTTCCAGAGCAGAATACATTCTGGACTGTCTACATAAAACCAAATTCCTGTAATTTATATACTTGGTAAAAGCATTTTCATTTTATTACTTCCACAAGAAGATCCCATAAGCTCGTCTGCAAAACCATTTTCTTTTATTGTTGTGAAACAGCAGCTCATTACTAAGAGGAAAGTACAAACCCTCAATTATACCACACAATATTCCCGGTTGTAACTGACTACATTTATTTGTGACAACTTAAACATTTGCTCAGACCACGAACTCCTCAAACAGGGTGTTTCTACTGTGTTTTTGAAAATCCAGTTTAACTTTTGACTTTCAAAATTTAATTTCTTAGTAGCAGCCTTTTTATTATAGGGCTACCTAACATGGGAAAATCCACTTTTCTTCCCCCCCCCCGCCCCGTACCCTGTCCCTTTTGTCTGTTCTCCATTATAGACACCTACTGTGCCTCCTTCTTAGTGTCTTACCCTGGATAAGCATAACAGCCCTGAAATCTCTTCTTTAAACTGACAGCATTGATTTTTTTTTTTCAGCTTGCAATGCTCAGAATAACACTAGGCTGAGGTGAAATGGGCAGGGGCTGGGAGAGACCACAGGGGAAGTGGGCAGAGACAGTAAGGTTTGATAGCCCACAGGGCCCTGACACCCACCCTGACATCCATGTCTTCTCCAGTTCTGGCCACCATACCTAATAGTGATGTTTCTTTGTCCAAATTAGATTACCATTTTTCTATGTTGCACTGTACATCCTTTAGATAAAATTTTATAATAATATTTTACAGGAACATAACTTCTATTACAAAGAACGTTCACCAATCTGACTGTCATCCTCATATTTTTTCCAAAACAGTTTTGAAGTTGCACCACAGTACTGCAAGTACTACGTTAAAGATCCATCCTTTCACCATTGGAGATGTTAAGCTTCCATGTCTCATTAACAGCACTCAAGCACAACCCTCAGATCCAAATTCTTACATGATTTCTCTCAGATATCCTGAAACATAGCAAGTAAGCCTTCGCAGATAGAGATAAGGGTGTCAAGAGCCTCTCAGAAAATTCTCCTGGCACTTGGCTGTTTCATTGAGAAATACTTTAGTATTTAGTATTTAGTATTGACATCTTGTGCTTCTGGGGTGACTTCCTCTGGTTTGCTGATTACTTCTTTAGATGAATGATCAAAATTAGGTGTAAAAATGGAAAGAAAACAGGTTAATACAAAACAACCAAAGATTTAACGGAAACCCAAAGTTTAATTTAAGCACACAAAATGTTACCTTTTAAAAATTAAATTATTAAATAAAATTAACTCCAGTGTGTCTTAAGTTCCTGTAGATATTTTCAAAGAAAATGCTTGACTGGGGTTCGTGGCATGTGAATGACAGTCTATGCAACATGAGCCACCACAAGAAATGGCACAGCAGGAGTGCAGGGATTGAGGTACGTGCAGCAAGCCAACAGATTAAAGCCAACCATGAAATCCAAGAAAGGTAAGAATGGGAAGTGGCAGGATTTGGGTGCAGGGCCAATTCTACTAAGTCCATGCCATGAAGAAAGCCCCACAAGAGAGATTCAGAGCAACAGCATCATGATAAAACTCAGCTTGGTCCCGAGGTTTTGTCAAGAGAGAATATAAAGGATACCAAAGATCGTGCACCACCATGACCGTTCATGATGAACCTAGAAGAAGCAATGAAGACTTGACTGTCAGGACACAGTGAGGGCTGGTAGCTCACAAAGAGGCAGGAGTTAGGTATGATAACATAGGCCCTGAGAGAGGGAGCAGGGCACACTTATGGGTGGCAACTGGGGTCAACCAAAAGTCCAGCTCATTAAACAGGTCTGTGGTGGTGAGGCAGGTCCAAGGTCAAGCTGGAAAATTAACTCCTGGGTCAGGATGAGGATGAGGTCTGATGGCCATAACCAGGGTGAGACATGGCTGTTGATAACTGGGCAGGCCTGCGGTGACGAAGCACGTCCCAGGACAAGTCAGGAGTCAGTCTGCAGCCCAAAGTCCCAATCAGTGGGGTGTATGGCCAAGGACAGGCACAGCTACGGCTGAGCTGGAGATCAACATGCCATATGATGGCCTGGGCCTGAAGCCACAGGGTGGAGTTGAAATGGGGTTCCTGGGCCAAGGTGTAGTGGGATGGCCTCAGGTGAAGCCATTAAGGTCTCTGAGTGCCCTCAGGGCCCTGACCTTGGTATCTGGTGATCCTTGTCCTCCTTGTCACCATAAACAACCCTACCTAGACACATACATGTTTGTGCTGTAGGAAAGCCTGAGTATGCATGAGCGTGAAATCTGTGAGAATGACTGTTAGTGAAATTGGTCTTGTTTAAAATAAAAAATTGCCACCGCCTTCTCTGTGGTCTTGTATGGAGCCTTGCTAGATTTACTGCTATAGCCACCCCTCATTTCCCCAAATTGCAAGTAAACAACAATACTTGAATCACTTATTTGTCAGCTTGTAAAAGCAAATTTTTCTTCTCTCTATTACTTAGAGACTCCATTGTCTGAAGGATCTCTGGGTTTCACAGGATCACAGAATCACAGCTTTTTTTGCCTGGGTTTGCCACAGTTTTAGGGATAATATTATTACAAGAAAACTGAAGTAGTCTTGCACATTATCAATAAACCAAATTTTCCATGGAAGAATTTCTCCCTGTATAAAAGGGAAACTTTCACAAAGTGCTGGCTGTTTCTCAGGCAAGCCCCTCAGGGTGAGAGGACAGCAGAGAAGATGGAAAAGTAGCTCCTGTGCCTTTGCAGACTCCCAGACCTCCAGCACAAGACAGTGTTTCACCTTCTACTGTGGGACACAGGACAGGCCCCTTTTGACTTCCTGGTTTCCGTTCTTGGTATATGTACCTCTTGGCTAATGAACAAATAAATAATTAAAAAGCATCAGAAACATATAGGTATAATTAACAGCGTTCATCATGGTAACAGCAAAAACTTCCAACTCTAACGAATCTATGATTCTATAAAAAGAGTTTAGGACATAGAATGGCAAGATATTATTTTCCATAGAACATTTTTCATTGAGGATTTATGTCTGCAGTGAGTCACAGCCCCCTGTTGCTGTTCTGCTATGAGAGATGAGCCTGTAGGCAAAACACAGACCAGGTGAGCAAAGACAGCATGTTCAAACACACCACTTTCACCTGTGCATTTGCTTACAAAAAGGTTAAACTCATTCCAGTGCTACAACAGCAGGAATTCTACACAGGAGGGGTTTTGTCTGTTTGTTTTTCCATTACAGGTAGACAGATAAAAAATATACCCAGTGGCATTCAAGCCCTTCACTTGTCTGACTGCTAGACTGGGACCTTGTTTTGTATGTGAAGTTAATGTGCCATAATTGTGGGAAAGATATGCTGCCCCCAGAAGCACATCCTTCAGGGTGGAACAGCACCTTGTGCAAACAGTTTTTCACCAGGCACTTCTGGAAAAAAATATTTTTGTTTCAGGAATAAAACCTCCAGTATCCTTCCTCATTCATCGTAACAGCAAATAAACCCCTGGAGAAAAACATTCAATTCAAAGCTGTACCTGGGAGGAGAGATCCCATTGAGGCATATTTAATGGAAATTTTTCCAGCCCTTCCTGAAATTAGGAACTTAATGTATTTTAAAGGGAAAGCAAACATTTATATGATCACAGGTTTCCCTGAACTCAGGGAGGAGGGAAAACATCTTCAGTGATACACTCAATGTATGGATAGCAGAAGCGGAGCTAATTAAGAGACACACCCTTTCCCATTGGCTTTCTGGAATTCCAAACCCTCACCAGAGACTGTAATTATTTTGGAAGTCTTTCACTCTTCCCCTCATCAATGTGTTTACTTCCTTCTTATGACATTGCATAAACATGCATGTAATTTTCTCTTCCTGATCTGGCACAATAACTCTGCAGCCTGTTTTTGTTTTTAATTCTGTGCACTGATGAAGTGCTAAAACTGACTCAGCAGATCATTTCTGACCATCCAACAACTGTGGAGCAGTAGAGACCTCCCCTCTAGGGAGTGGCTAAGAATGGGTGCACATAAAGATAGCAAAATATAAATTTGCAAATTGATTACATCCAGTTAATCGGAGAAACATGTACTTCTCACGGAGACCACCCTCATACCACCCTGCATGTTCTGTAGCTTTCCCTGTGATGTTCTGCCAACCTGCTGCGTAGTTGAAGGCTCTAATCCAAGGCCATTAAAACTGACTATGACTATATTAGAATCATAGAAGCATAGAATTGTCTAGGTTGGTTTGAGATCATCTAGTCCAGCCATCAATCTAACTGATAAAAAACCAACAACCCATCATTAAACCATGTCACTGAGCACTACGTCAACCCATCTTTTAAATACCTCCAGGGATGGTGCCTCAACCACTTCCCTGGCCAGCCCATTCCAATGCTTGATAACCCTTTCAGTGTAAAATTTTTTTCTGAAATCCAATCTAAACCTCCCCTGGAGGAACTTGAAGCCATTTCCTCTGGTCCTATCACCTGTGACTTGGGAGAAGAGACTGACCCTTGCCTCTCTGCAACTTCCTTTCAGGTAGTTATAGAAAGCAAGGTCTACCTTCAGCCTCCTCCAGACTGAGCAACCCCAGCTCCCTCAGCCTCTCCTCATAAGATTTACTCTTCAAACTTCTCACTAGCTTTGTTGCCCTTCTCTGGACCCGCTCCAGCCCCTCAATGTCTATTTTGTGGCAAGGGGCTCAAAACTGTACACAGTACTCAAGATGGGGCCCCACCAGTGCCAAGTAGAGGGGTGCGATCACCTCCCAAGTTCTACTCACCACGCGAGCACANCCACGCTGTTCCTGATAGAGGTCATGATGCTGTTGGCCTTCTTGACCACCTGGACACAGCACTGCCTCATGTTCAACCAGCTGTTCACCAACATTCCCAGGTCCTTTTCTGCCAGACAGCTCTCCAGCCACTTTTCCTTCCAGTGAAGGGTCAAACAGCTCATTTAATGTAGTTGGGATCTAAACATAAGGCCCACTGTGTGTCTTTCATCTGCTTTTTGATTATTCCAAATTTGTCATTTTTTCCCTGCAATAAATTAGCAAAGAGAGCATTAACAGAATTGTGACAGACCTCTCCCCCAATTCCCCACAACAGTGTATTGCAGAGGACAAAATTTATGCCAGTACTAAGCACACATTCCTTCTCTATTTTCCTTTATCTATCTGAACTTGTGCAAAGCATTTGGCACTGTCCTGCATGATATCCTGGTCTCTATATTGGGCAGATACGGAATTAATAGATGGGCCACTCGGTGGATAAGGAATTGGCTGGATGGCCACACTCAAAGGGTTGTAGTTAATGACTCCATGTCCAAGTGGAGCCCAGTGATGAGTGGTGTTTCTCAGTGTTGGTACTGGGACCAGTGTTCATCTTTGTTAGAGACATGGACAGTGGGATTGCGTGCACCCTCAGCAAGTGTGCCGATGACACCAAACTGAGTGGTGCAGCTGACATGCTGTAGAGAAAGGATGCCATCCAGAGGGACCTGGACAGGCTCGAGAGGTGCAAACTTCATGCAAACTTCATGAAGTTCAACAAGGCCAAGTGCAAGGTCCTGCACCTGGGTTGGGGCAATTCCAAGCACAAATACAGATTGGGCAGAGAATGGCTAGAAAGCAGCCCTGAGGAGAAGGACTTGGGAGGGCTCATGGATGAGAAGCTCAGCATGATCCAGCAACATGCACTTGCAGCCCAGAAAACCAACTGTATCTTGTGCTGTGTCAAAAGAAGCGTGGCCAGCAAGTCACAGGAGGTGATTCCCCACCTCTACTCTGCTCTGGTGAGACCCAACCTGGAGTATTGTGTCCAGTTTTGGAGTCCTCAGCACAGAAAAGACATGGAGCTGTTGGAATTGGTCCAGAGGAAGGCTGGATCATAGGGCTGGAGCACCTCTCCTGCGAGGGCTGGCTGAGAGAGTTGTTCAGCTTGGAGAAGAGAAAGATCTGGGGAGACCTTACCACAGTACATGAGGGAGGTCTACAAGAAAGCTGATGAGGGACTTTTTACAGAGGCATGAAGTGATGGGGACAAGGGGTAATTGCTTTAAACT
>VXBW01005129.1:316736-336183 GCA_013400375.1 Thinocorus orbignyianus | reverse complement strand
TTATTTATTTATTTTTACTATTTGCATTAGAAAGCCACTGTTCTAACATGGTTTGAGAACAGCACAGTTACTACTCTCATCTACTTTCATCTTTGTGGTACTACTATTTCCCAAAAAATTCAAAACATATTTGCAAGACTGATGTAGAATTGGGACATTCTTTCATGTTATTTAGCACTTTCACACATGATGACCCAGATATCAGTTTCTATGTTTTGAGCATCATGACATAAAGGATGCTGTCACTTCTCGGGAAGAAAAGGCATTTCCTCCTCAAAGAGAAGCCTCAGTGAAAATCTCAGATGCTGAAAACTAGGTCTCATGTTGTATTTCCTTTCATTTTCTCAAAATGTAAATAGGAGCAGCAGCAGAGAAGGACTCAAGTTACAACTCTCATGGTAACATCAATTTTTATGCCTAAAGGACTATCAATATTAAAAAGAATCAGTACAGTTCAGGAATCAGACTCAAAGCCCAAGATAACCTTAACTGTTATCTTAAGGGAGCTGATATATTCCCTGAAGAAATTTGGTGCATCTTTCCAGGTAGATATTAATACCCTTTCATAGATCAGCCACTTTCCTTGACACTTTATTTGCCATCTCTGTGGTATTTATGAAAATTTAAAGCTAATAGCACAACAAATACAACTAATGGTACTGCAGATGCATGTAAATCTTGGGAAGAATAAATTATAAGTGTCACAGTAAACTGAAATTAATGAGACAAAAGCTGAGTGCCTGAAAAAAAAAAAAAAAAAAGATATAGTTGTATTAGAAGACTATCCACCCAAATATTGAAGAAAATAGC
Organism: Thinocorus orbignyianus; assembly: GCA_013400375.1. NCBI lineage: Eukaryota > Metazoa > Chordata > Aves > Ciconiiformes > Thinocoridae > Thinocorus > Thinocorus orbignyianus. The sequence continues at coordinate 335,373 of VXBW01005129.1, read as the reverse complement.
CTTCTTGCTGAAGGTTAATTGCTTCTCTGGCATGATACTATACCATGTTTGTATAAATATATAAATTCTTTACTTCTGTAAAAATCAATGGGTGAGCAGAGGCTGGGCCAGCTGCTGTTACTTGGTTTAAAACAGGTAGGAACATGAAAAAGGGCAAAAGATTTACCTTTCAGGACTGCAGAAAAGATTAAGGCTTTTATCTATACATGGGTTGTTTAGAAAAAGTCTCCTGAATCCTATACATCCTCAGGAATAGATATAATATTCACTTTTTTTTTTTTTTCCATCCCCTTCTTTCATTTGATCAAATTCTGTTTTATCTGCTACTTGAGTTTAATTTCCTTTCTGAAAAGGAAATTGTTTGTGACCACACAAGCCTTGCTTTCTCTCTTCTACAGCTGAGGGTGAGTGTATTGCTGTTGTATTCCTCTCTTGCTTTGCCAACAATGAGACAACATGTTACTCATCCCCAGTAAGTGGGATGCACTTTAAAAAATGGTGATGATGATCAGTGCTCAAATCCAGGGGAGAGAATCCAGGAACTGCTTTGGGTTGGAAGAGACCTCTAAAGCTCCAAACCTCCTGCAATGAGCAGGGACACCTTCAACTAGATCTCTGCTGCTAAGCTGCTAAGCTTAAGTAGGAGATGTGACTATATAGACTTGCTTTTCTTAGTAGCAGCCTTATCCTTTACTAGTCAGCCTGTCCTTACCTTAGCTTTAATCTTAGTATGGACTGAGGGAATAACTCCAAAGAAACTGGACATTCAGGTAGCAGAGACTTTCTTATTGAATGAGGCTCCCAGGGAGACAGACACAGCAAAGAGTTTGTAGCACTATCTTTACACTTAGCTTGAATGGAAAGTCCTATAGAGTGTTAAGTTCTCTTTTCCTTGTCTGAAAAATGTCAGTGGGCTTATGAGACTGGAGTTAAACATGGAGTATCATGAGTAAGAGGAAAACAAAAACAAAACAATAAAACGACACAGTAAACCCATTAGCCTGAAGCAATACCACTCTGATCTGTGATCTATATCTACCCTGCAGGAAAACAGAAAACCTGAGATTTTTCTCTTGTTTAATGACCTTGCCTGGCATCTTGCAACTTCAAAAAAACAACAAGGAAGAAAATACATCAAGAAAATAACATTTTTTTTTTCCCAGAAAAGCTGGTTGAACTGTCAGACTCCAAAATGTTCTCTAGTTCCATTTTCTCTTCTGCATTAATTTTTAGTGCCTCCTTCACTTCAGCTTTGGATCCTATTGTCAGGACCTCCAGAAGCTGAGCACTCCCCAAATTTTGTACATGAACAAGGAATGCTGAGCAAAAGGGGTACATCAATGACTTGACAGGTCTCACAAGTTCATTCATGCCAGATAAAATAGTGTATGTAGAACATCTTCCTGACTCTGTGGTAAATTACAGCTCTCTACAGATGTGAGGACAGATGACATTAAATACCCTCCAGAAGCACTGCCTTCATTATTCACCTCTCATCACTGTCTTATCCTTCTCTGATTCATACAGGCTTAAAATACATGAGTAAAGAAAGCACAGTAATTTGAATATTGAACTATGTAACAAGTTGGACACTTAAAGCATCTGTTTTTCTATAGATTATTTCTGCAGAGACATATTTCAGATTTTCATTATAAATGGAATATTACTAGAAGAATTGCATATCTGGAATGAAAAAAAGCAGGGCTAAGGAAGTATATCTCCACTTTTTATTCTTAAAAATACCTTCACATATTTCAAACTTTGTATATGATAAATACATTTCACACAACACTTACCCTGTTCTGCCTTTTTCTCCTACATTTCAGTCACTTGTTCAAAAAATGTTGTTATTCCTTTTATCAGCTGCAGTATCCTCTGATTCTTTCCAACCGGCAGTACCTTTCCACTGAAATCTTTAAAGTAGTCTGTCTGTAAATGGCAAGAGAGCCTATCAGGAGGGAAAGCTGAGGTCTTTCATGTGAAATAGTGCTGCCTGCGCAGTTCTGGTTTTTAAGTTTAAAGGAAGGTAACCCATCTCTGGTGTTCCCCTTAGTACTTGTCTGCCCTTTGTGGATTCACACAATTTCTCCATCGTTCTTTTAATGAGAACCTGCTCTTCAATAATCATCATTGACATGGGAGCACTAATAACCACTGCAGATAAGACAGAAAAGTGTCATCACCACAAGTGGGCATGCAATTTGCAGTTTATAACCCAGAGCTGTTTGAAAAAGTACTAACCTACCATTTAAGGTAGAATACACTGGAAACATTCTCATTTACACTCTACACGTTACTCCTTGTTTTTTAAATTAATTCTGTATTAGAATCTTTCTCAAGATTTTATGTTGTCCTTATTACCAAGAGTTATATTTTGAAATGCTGGAATTTTAAGGAAGATAGAAAGTAAATTTCTCAGTTAATACCATGAAACTAGAATTCAGATTTTCACTCATTTTACACAAAGGGGAGAAAAGATCTATCCTTGGTGACAGTGGTTAAAGAAGACAGTAACACAGGTGCTACACATAATGTACTTCTCTTGATAGTGTGACTGATTCTTAAAGGAAGACAACAAAACCCCTACTCTCTTTGGCTCTGCACAATCGCACCAACTACTATTTATATAACAGACTAGAAAACTGATTCGAATTGTTAAATTATCTGTTAAAAAGGAACAGAACTCCTTTTAATGAATGAGCATCAATGAAGAAACTAAGAACCAGAAATTTCAGATAGGGTTGCTGGAATAATGGGTTTCAAAATGTATTTCAAACTAAAGAAAAATCAATTATTAAAACCAAAAATTTGAATCCATGCTATGCTGGGTGACTTTTTGGCAGGAAAAATCTAAAATAAAAAAGTTTCATTTCAGGACCACCAAACATTCTGAGGTTTAGAAACTCCCTCTCTGCATCATTGCTTATTTTTTTCATTATATTCCCATTTTGAAACAAAAGAATAGTTATTACAAAGTGAAGTTGTTAAAATGTTTAGATTTGCTGGATTTTCTGTCTTATCTGGGCAAAAGCTACATGACAATTTCCAGAATAGTAAAATGAAATGTGTCACTTCCAAAGGATTTTAGTTTGATCTAGAAGCAATAAATAAAATTAAGTCTGTGCAAACCACTGTAACAAGAGAGTTAATGCTTTTAAAAAAATATTTAAAATACCAGGAATATATATTATACATATTATAACTAAAATACCTGCAAAATTCACATTCCTTCTATCCACATACCATGATTCCACATTCCCACTTGGATTTCACTTCAACAATCATTTTAAAAACAAGAAAAATATCCACCCCACACAATAATTTGGCTTGATGGCTGTGCCCATACAGTTTATGGATTAAAGGGGTGAAATCTTGGTGGCCAGTCACTAGCGGTGTCCCTCAGGGCTCAGTTTTGGGGTCAGTCTTGTTTAACATCTTTATTGATGATCTGGATGAGAAGATTGAGTACACCCTCAGTAAATTTGCAGACGACACTAAGCTGGTTTGGAGTTTTGATCTGCTTGAGGGTACGAAGGCTCTACAGAGGGACCTGAATAGGTTGGATGAATGGGTCAATTGTATGAAGCTCAGTAAGTGCAGGGTCCTGCATTTTGGTCACAACAACCCCTGGCAACACTACAGGCTTGGGAAAGAGTGGCTGGAAAGCAGCCCAGCAGAAAAAGACCTGTGGGTGCTGGTGGACAGCCAGCTTAACATGAGCCAGCAGTATGTCTGGGTGGCCAAGAAGGCCAATGGCATTCTGGCTTGTACCAGGAATAGTGCAGCCAGCAGGAGAAGGGAAGTGATGCTGCCCCTGTAGTCAGCACTTGTGAGGCCTCACCTTGAGTACTGTGTGTGTTTCTGGGCCCCTCACTACAAGAAGGACATTGAAGTTCTGGAGCGTGTCCAGAGGAGAGCTACCAAGCTGGTGAGGCCTGTAGTGAACAAGTCATACGAGGAGAGGCTGAGGGAACTGGGCATGTTTTGTTGTTGTCCTCTGCAACTACCTGAAAGGAAGTTGTAGAAAAGAGAGTCTTGGCCTCTTGTCTCAAGTGAATGTCAGGACCAGAGGAAATGGTCTGAAGTTGCGGACGGGGAGGTTTAGATTAGATACTAGGAAGAATTACTTTACTTCCAGTCAGGCACTGGAACAGCCTGCCCAGGGTGGCGGTGAAGTCGCCATCCCTGGAGGTATTTAAGAAACTCGTAGACGTGGCATTTCTGGGCACACTCTAGTATGCTCTAGTATATTCTAGTATACTCTAGTGGCCTGAACCTAGGTAGGGGGTTTTTGTGTGTGTGTGTAGGATCTCAGAATCCTTTCCAACCAAGATGATTCTATGATTCTGTGATTCTGTGATCTAAATAAGCATGGGTCAGGTTTTGTCTTAGTTAGAAAGGTACTATACAAACAAACTTAAAAATGTAATTAATTTGGTTTAAAAATGTAAGAGATGGGGGGAAATTCAGAATCTTTCTGTGTGGAGAAGCGAACTTCTAACAAATCAGACGCCTTCTTGAATATTATCAAATCCTTTTCTTTCCAGCTGCTCCCAATGGCAAAATCTCAACAAGTTTCAGTGGGAACAGGATCTGACCGATGAAGATGGAACAAAGAGCATCTGAAATTTGGTCTTTTAGATACGTCACACATTCAGTGATAAGATACATCTAACTCCACTCATTTCTTATTCCACCTATCCCCTATTAATTTCTGAAAAAGAAGAAATAAAGAAAATGAAAACCTTCCTTTTTGACATGACCAGTCATATGTATTTGGGAAGAAGGACTGAAATGGACTGCAGAATCTAGAAAAAAATTAACCAACACAGTATTAAACAAAAAAAAAACGTGTATGATGTAAACACCTGTATTGCAGCAACTAAGACTGAAGTATCCCGTAGTTAAGTAGCAGAGGCTGGCAGAGGCTAATTTGCAAATCTTCTCTCCAAAATGTAATCCAGATAAGACTGAGAATACCATAAAGGATGCTCTAAGTGAAGCAGAAATCAGAACCCTCAACTCAAGGGGAAACTTGGAATAAATTAAAAGATTGAAATAAATATAAAATAAACAAAAGTTGACATTTTTTCAGGCAATGAACAATTAGCCTACAGAGCTTTTATCAGAGTAGTTCTGTTATAAATTATTTACAAACACAAGACAGTTTTGTTGTGTGAGGNGATGTCCTTTCTATGTTGAGGACTCCAGAACTGGACACAGTACTCCAGGTGGGATCACCATGAACATTTCAGACATAAAGAGATTTTGAAAGCAAATTCAATAAAAACCATAAAAATCCATTAAAAAAACCTCAAAACTGTTGAAAAGCTGCAAGCAATATTTCTGTTGCAAAGGTGGCCTTGAATTTCACTTTCTTTCAAGAAATGTTGTTACCGTGTTAGTGACTTCACTGGTGTAAAGATTTAAATACATTTGCTTCTGCAATAACATTGTGACATATACTGGACACAATAGTATTTACCAAGACGAACAGGCTGCTTGCAAAAGGGAAAATTAAGAAGTTTTGCACAGTTATGAAACTGCTGGATACATATTGAGACTGAACTGACAGTTCATGCTGGTTTATTCTTTCTAAGTTAGATTTACACTGGAAATACTGTTTCTCTTCACCATCCAGCCATCAGACACACACACATGCACAAACATCTGTATTTAATTTTTCATTCATGCTTATCCAATAAGCAATGACAAATATAGCCCCATAAAATTAGAGAATAGTCTTATTCATTCTGATTTATTGTTCCTAAGCCATCTGTTATGGTAGAACAGCATAATATCTTCATATTCTATATAATAGCAGTGCATTTTAGGAAAGTGAACTAAAATCACTCATAGAATTCATAAATCTGATCATTGTCTATCTTTACCTTTACTTTGCCTTCCTCTAAATTTCCAACACTATTGTTTCAAATAGTAGCTGCACTTACGGGAAAATTTTTGCAGTGATGTTCTGTCTCACAGTATCTATTATTGCACCAAACTCCACATAAAAACTTAACAGAAGGATGCTGATCCTATATTAGTTCTGAACAAGTTTATAATTTTATTATTATCTTAAATCTCAATTTATCCTCAAGTAAGTGAAGGATAATTAGGATTTCAGGACTAATATAAATTTAGGGTATTAGTAAGTCCGTATTCAAGTCATGTGTCTACTATTTTCTTAATACAAAAGGAGAAAGGAAACGATTTTAAAAATTCAAACTATTAGATTCTCAGATAATTCAATAAAGACCACGTTACACTTGAGTGTGTTCCTGTTTTTCATCCATTAAAACAAAGTTAGCAATATTGCTAAATTAACAATTTAACTATAACAGGGTTATTGTTTTTCTTTACATGATTTGTATATTATTGGTCTTATTTACATTTTTAAGCATGTCCTGAGTACCTTTCTAATGTATTCATAGTTCACATTTTCATCTATTTATATGTTCACTCCTTTATATTTCAGCTATGATTAAGCAAAGCATGACAACTTATGAACATTTCATTCTTACAATTTCATTGTGTTATTCTTTCTAATTCTGTATCAAAGTAATTATAACTACATGAAAATCGCTTCCATGCTGGCTCTTATTCCCTGTGTTTTGGAGCATATAATAGATGTAGGTAATTTTTGTTCGATTTCTAACATATGTTTAGACGTATTATAATATTTTACTATAAATAATTTTCCATATACCCAGTAAAATCCAGTGTACCTGTAAACATCTGAGCCTTCATAAACAGATCTGCTAAGCTCAATTAGAGAAGCTATTTGTAATATTTCTACTGACTGAAAAATAATGCCTATAACAGCAACCCACTCTATAAAGTAATACAGAATATTCATGTCCATTTTCTTCCCAAGAGCCACTTGGTTAAAATGTTTTAAGTTATTATAAAAAGCAGAGCTTTTCAAATATTTGCTGCTCACAGCATGGTATCTCCAAGTTGCCTTTCAAAGAAAAGCTCTGCTGTGATAATGAATATCAGCTAACCCTCCAGAATCTAAGTTCCCTGCTGAATTTCATCATGCACAAATTGTTCTTTTATCAAATGGTTAACTGTTCCTGTCAGGACAAGCACTGGGAAATTCTCCACCTGTAGTGGTCCAACTTGTCCCTTCTTCTCCACAGAGAACCTTTCAGAAAGTATTGCTGTAACTTGTTCATTGCTAAGGACCTCCCTATGCTTACACCAATTTTCAGATGATTTCTGCACCGCTGCCTTTCTAGAAACACCCTTTGAAGCCATGGAACACAGACTGAATCTACATTTCCTAATTTTTGCTGCACTCATGAAGCTTCATGAGTCTTTAGATAAGTGGCTACAATATGCCTCACATTTCCAGCAGGTTCTACAGAATCAGTATCAGAAAAAACTTTCTTTCTAGCAACTCCAAAAAGTCAGGTGTCTACAGTAATCATATTAGTCATCTCAAGGCGTTTCTTTAATATGTAGTGCCATAGAGCCCTCTGGGGGATTCAGTAGAGTTCCTGCAGAAGAATATATCAGCTGCCACAGCACTCCATGGAAACTTGTAACCCCATTTTCAGGCTGTTAACACAGAGACACGGCGTGACTGTTCTGTGCCCAAGAGCAAGAATTGCAAGGCAGTTATTGTCAATTCAGAATCTTGCATGCACCCAGAATCATGAACTGTTGTATAACTAAAAGTGCAACATTAAGACTGCTGCATTTCTTTCCCAGGACATTTCCAGTCTTGTCCCCAGCATCTCCCAATTGGACCTCTTCAGCTGCAGCTAGCTGCTTTTTTTGCAAAGCTGCCCTGCACTTGGTGCTGTCTGCCAGGGATGGTGGTATTCAGTTGCCCTCGGGACTAAAATGGAAGCAGCTATATAACAAGAATCAGTGGAAAGTGGCTTCTTAATTGCACAGCAAAGTGACGCTAAGCAATGCTGAATAGACAAAATATAAATTTTTAATTAAGCAGAGTACTTTCTGTTCCCTTGTGTCTGTGTTACTTCTGAACAAATTTCTTCCCATCTCCTTTTATATATAAGATCAGTTATTTATAAATATGATTAGTTATGAGAAGTAAACGCTGCAAAAACTCAGGCGTACAGTGGGAGGAAGAATACTTGTAGAATCTTTTAACTAAAGTTCTATATTTCTTGAAGCCGGAAACTGTTTGCTGGGACTAGTTTAACTTTCAACTTACTCTGTTCACCTTGTGGACAAAATTGGAGAAATTAGTCTCCAAATATGATTTGAGCAGTATAACACTGTCAATCAGGCCTTATATTCTGATGATTTATTGAAAAATAAAATAAATTAAAATTTACAATAGAGATATTCAGCAAAACAGCACTAGGCAATATTTCAGTAAACTCCTTCTTGTACCACATGTTGCAGGTTAAAATCCAAGCATGGATATAGTAAAATTAATTTTTGGAAGATGAACTCACACAATTTAAGATATTGGTCTATTACACAGCCTCTACACAGCTGGCTTTGTTTCACATATAACATGTAAAGAAATCATGGAAATCTTTGTCCTGGTGTAATGTTAGAGTCTATAGAGAACCACTACTACTACATTTCATAGTTTGCGTAACTGACTGCCTGATGCCATCTCTAAATTTCTGATGGATTGATGTATCTTTTGTTACAACTTTTGATGTTGCTATTTTGTCTCTTTTGAAATGTATTTTCGCACTCATCTCTGGGACATAAGTGTTACTGTCTTTTTGCTGTAGCCTGTGAGGCCTGGTCGTCCTCCAACGCATGATCTTTAAAATATTTACATTTCTTATGTCACTGCTGTTGATGAGAAATTTGAATTTACTTTGTTTATGTTATGTTCTTTTGAGTGCTATTGGACTGGTCCTCTATACTGCTTAGTTTTCTTCCAGCTCTTTTTAAAGAAACCAACAGACAATGAAGGTTTTCAGAGTGGCTGAAGCTGTCTGGCTCCACTACCATATGTTCCCTTTTCTAACTTCACTTCTCTGTTCTTCATCCAGATGGCTGTAGAATATATTCAATGTTTAAGTGCAGTTTAAATTTTTTGCTGCATCATTATGCGGTTCCTCAGATGGCAAGCCAAAATAATTTATCTGTTAGCGTGCCTTCAGAGCTTCTGCTCCTCTTTTGTACTGGGTTGCTACATTGCATTGTGATTTTCAATTTTATTATTTATTTATTCTAGCTATCATTCTATCTCTTCTGTAGAGATACAAGACAGAACCTTGCTTTCATGGTCTATTTTGTTTTCTAAGCTACTGTCAGCTTAGAAAGCTCAATGGAAGTACTGAAATAATTTGTGACATGCAGGATACCTCTTCTATCTACACTGTCTTTATCTAGTCATCTTGTCAGTGGTTTTGGATCACACATAGTATCTCATGAGAGCAGTGCACACACTGCACCATGTTGAAAGCCCATCTCCTTCCTCTGATAGGGAGTGGCATCTGTGCTGTAAGCTAGGACACAGTTTTGGTCACTACACTGTGACTTCCGTAGTGATCAGGGGGAAAGGTCTCATCTTCCACTGACAGCTCTGGAAGCTAAATAACAGGCATTTTAGTCACCTGGATGCTTTGAGCAGTGGCTTTTTCATTATGCTTTCTGAAGCTTATGATCAAAGCTCACCCAAGGCACAAAGCGGATCTATCTTGATGCGATGATTTCATTCCAAAGAGCACAGCTAGTAGCTACTTTTCAGTACATTCACACTCTCTCACCAAGTCTTCCACAGACTTTTTATCAAAAGCAACAGATTGTTGCATTTCTGTTGCTACAGCTCCCTGGATAAATCAAGCAGTACGTTCTCAATTGTTAGTAATAGGTACAAACTTCTTTTCCAGGTGCTGTTCTGCAGCTTGGGATCAATGCAAATCCTTAGAAAGAATAGCCAGTTCCCAAGAATGTGATTTCATAAAGAGCTCTAAAGTTGAAGCATTTTTTCATCCACTGAAAAAACCCAAAGCTATTAGGATTATTTTTCTTTTTCATGAAAAAATAAGGGAATATGGTAGCGTCAGAATAACCAAAAAACCCCAAGGTTAGAAAGCTAATATGACGTCTATGTGTTGTAATCACCACATTACAGTCCTAGTTCTTCAGTTTTTCCTGTTAGGGCTCTTCCATTTCAAGAACATAATTAAATATCCACTTCACCAGGAAAATGTTCATTTTACAGCCGAATAGCTTGAGCACTAAAGATGGGGAGTCCGGACACCCAAATTCCAATATTTCTCGGACATCAGTCTATTGCCTGAATATTTTTTTTTTTTTTAATATATTTCCAAATAAAAAAGTTTATATTAAGAAGGTGTGACTTTTCCACATGACTCGACTTCTGCTATTGCTTTCTCACTATATAGTGCTATTTTCAATAGCTATAATGAATTTTCTTTACATTCTCGTTAATACTTTTATCTGGGAACTGCAGCAGGGCTGAGATGAATGCATTTTAGCAGTTCCAAATCATATGTGGGGCAATCTGTTTAGAATTTTCAACTGCTATTTACATGTCCGGTTCACTAACACAGTTCCTTATATTGATGGCCAATGCCCTTAATAACTATTCTTCGACTTATTAATGATATTATCATATTATGCTGGGCTGTTTCAAAATGGTTTACTGTCTTGCAGTTCTACATAGGTACACCATTATGTCAGCTCTCATAAATCCTACCTATACTTGCTTTTCCCTGTGAACAGGTCTTGTCATAACCAGCACAAAGTTAGATTGTGCCAGTCCACTTCTGCCCCTTAGCACTGCCAGTAATACATTACAGATGCCTTCCTAATCCCACTGTGATTTAACTGTTGATGATTTAACAACACAGTGGCAAATTTGACTGTTGTATAGCTGACAGTCTTTTCATGCTTTATGTGCACACTGAGAGTCTTAAAATCTGTTACAGTCATACTCGAGGCAGCCTTCTTTGCATTACGAGGCTTTAGTCCTCAGTCATGCTCATATTACTGCTGTTCTCGGGAGAACCCACTTCCCTGGAATATAAAATCTGCATTTATGGTAGCCTCCATTGTCTACAAGCTTGGCATTGTCTTTGTGCTTTTCATATTTATTTCCATGCTGAATACTTTGAAACATTCATGGGGTCTAGATCTTTAATTAATCTTTCTCTAACTTTCTCCCCATGTTTCTCTGGGTGATGACTGCATTCCTCTTTTCTGGAGAGGGTACAGCAAAGAACTACAAAAATGATTAGGGGACTAGAACATCTACCTTACGAGGAAAGGCTGAGGGACTTGACTTGGCTTTTTTGGTCTGAAGAAGAGAGTACTGAGAGGGGATCTTATCAATAGTTATAAATCCATAAAGGATGGGTGTCAGGAGTATGAGGCCAGTCTTTTTCAGTGATGCCCAGTGAGAAGACAAGAGACAACGGGCACAAACTTGTACATAAGAAGTTCCACCTAAAAATATGGAAACACTTCTTTACTTTGAGGGCGGCAGAGCACTGGAACAGGCTGCTCAGAGAGGTGGTGAAGTCTTTGCTTCATCTTTGGAGACATTCAAAACCCACCTCGATGCATTCCTGTGCAACCTGCTCTAGATGACCCTGCTTTAGCAGGAGGGTTGGAATAGCTGATCTCCAGAAGTCCCTTCCAATCCCTATCATTCTGTGATTCAATGACCTGCAATTGGGAGCATTTTTATTTTATATCTGCCATAGGATGACGGATACTGTTCTAGAGACATTTTTGCAGGGGTGGGCTATTTTTCTAAGCTATTTCTCCAGTAAATTTAAGTCATGTGCCATATGCCAAAGCCATATCTGTTTTTGTGCTCTCTCAGAGATGGGATATTGGGCTATGTGGAACTGTATTGTGACCCATTAAAACCACACTCAGACTCTTAAGCAACGTACTATGCATTTGACATCAGACTATCAAACTATTTTTCTTTTCTTTGCAAAGAAACATACAGAAATTCAGTACAGAAGTACAGAAAATTCTGGAGAAATGAATAACATTTCAAAAAACAAGGTCTTTTGAAATGTGCTTGGTGGTAAGATCATGTAACCGAAAAAGGGCAATATTTCACCTATTAAGTGACTAGCACTGGTGCAATCTCATCTTGAATGCCATGTGCAGTCCTAGGCCCTACAATTTATGGACATGAAGAAGGGCATGAAGTTGCTCAAACGTGTCCAGAGGAGGGCAAAGGAAAGCTGATGAAAGGCTGGAAAGCGTGTACCATGAGGAGCAGCTGAGGACTCTGGTTTTGTCTAGTTTGGAGAGAAGGAGGTCAAGGTGCGATCTCATTGCTCTCTACCGCGCCCTGAGAGATGGAGGTACTGAGCTCTTCTCCCTGGAATCTAGTGATAGGATGTGTGGGAATTGTTCAAAGCTGCATCACGGGAAGCTCAGACTTGACATTAGGAAGCATTTCTTTACTGAGAAGGTGGTCAAACACAGCAACAGGCTTCCTATAGAGGTGGCTGTAGCCCCCTTCCTGTCAGTGCTTAAGAGGTTTTTTGACAATGGCCTTAATAAGATGCTTTAACTTTTGTTTATCTCCGAAGTGGTCAGTTAGTTCGACAAGATGAACATTGTACTTCTATCTAGACTAAATATTTAATTCTATAATAGGTATTATAATAATAATATGCTGTCACTTACGACAACACTATTAATGTAGACTGTAAGATTAGCATTACAGTATCAGATGAAATAAACCTACTTATTTCAGAAAAATCTTTTTTTTCTGTACTGCATAAAAGCACTTATATGATTTCTTCATAAATAGTACCAGACTCAAAATTCTTTGAAGTTTGTCATATTAAGCAGTTTTCTGATGCTTACATTTAGGGCACACTGTTTGCAGTGGCCTATAGCAGAAGGAAACCTAGGAAGAAAACAACTATAAATACTGTCCAGCCTTGAGCCACTAACAATTGCTTGAGAAATAAAAATAATGAATGACAGACAACAATTTGATGCAATAATGCTCTTTTACAAAAAATAAGGAACCCTTTTCCTTTTCAGCAAAGGTAGTAACAAAAAAATAGTCCTCAGTAACCGTGGTTTTGGAAACAGTTTCTTACCCATTTCAGCAAACCTTGACTGAAAACTTATTTGATCTATAATTCTCCACACGGTTACAAACTCAGACCCTGCCTCGTCCTTTTCTTTCTTTTCCTATCTGAAAAAAAAAAAAAATAAAAAATAAAAAATAAATAATCAGAGTTAGGAATTAAAATAATCTACTTACAGCTATTTTACTGTGCCTTTTCTTTGATTTAAGTCATTGTTATAGGAATCTGCTTTTTGACTTGGCCAGCATAGGAATACTGGTCTAGATGGAGCTGTGTCTGAGACAGTGGAGCTGCTGTGCCTGCCAGCGACCTGACAAAATGCAATTGCTTGGCTCCTCTCAGCAATTGCAAAGGGAGAATGAAATCACTCTTGATTTCCTGAACACCTATTCTGAGGATATGGCACTTTTACGAGTTCTTTAGATAGGGAGAGTAATTCTCATTTCTCAGCTCTGGATATGACTCTGACTTTTTCTGAATGACTCGATAGAAAAGTATAGGTACGAAAATGAAACTATTGCCAGTGAGATGGAAAAGAAGCCATCCATTAGTAAGGCATAATCAAAGTCAATAGTGTAAAGGATCCTATACTGTCAGGCTTAGTAATAATATCATCTTGAGTGTCTGATAACAGCAGGTAACATTTCAACAGCCCCTTCCTTTGAATACTTTAAGCCATTTTTACAGATTTTACTGCAGCACCATCCAATATACATTATCATCTGCCTTCTATAGATTGTACACTCAGATATGGTGTGCTCCTACCTGCAAGATGCAAAGCAATTTGCTGAGGACAATGTTTATTTCCTAGACTGGCTGCCAGTAACAGTTGTTGATTCTGAGACGTTCTATCTAAAAGGACAAATCTTTACTGGCACATTTAACTCTAGCTGTCGCAGCACCTGTCATCCCTCCTGTAACTCAGCCACATTCCTGGTGGAATGAAGAGAAGGAAAAGACAAACCCAACGTCCCTTTCACATTGAGTTGGTTTTCAAGGTAATAATCAGAAAACAGATAAAGTGCTCCTTCTTCCAAGTCACACAGAAGTTCATTGGGAAAGAAAATATAGCAAGTCTGGGGGTTTTTCCATTCTTGAAGTGATTTTGGTAACCACTAGGCATTATTGGTTCGTGTGTTTGTGTCTGAATTTGTTTCTTTGTGTTATTAATATTAGTGACATTTGGGTTCCTGGAGTCAGACTTCAGTGTAGGCATGAACCATGACGCTGCCTATAGCTTCACACTGGTGGCAAAGTGAGACATTCCTGTTAGGCTGATATTTCTATTCCTACTCCTGAATCAGTTTCATGGGATACTTTTCTACAAACAGCATCACAGAAACAGCGACTGCTCTTGAAGGTATGTTTTGGGGTGTCTGGACCAACTTCAAGCACAGAGCAGGTCAGTCAGAATGTTATAGACTGCTCTTTCATGGTATTCCCATGCAAACAGGGAAACCTGGCTGACACTAATCCCCTAGTGATAATTTCTCTGCACTTCAGCCAGAGACAGTGCTGTGATGCAAAATGTGTGAATATTACTTGTGGTTTAACTCTAGCCCGCTACTAGGGCTATGCAACCTCTCACTCACATCCCCTTTGTCCCCCACAGAAGATCATAGAATCATAGAATGGTCAGAGTTGGAAGGGACCTTAAAGATCATCAAGTTCCAACCTCCCTGCCATGGGCAGGGACACCTCTCCCTAGAGCAGGTTGCTCAAAGCCCCATCCAGCCTGGCCTTAAACACTTCCAGGGATGGCGCATCCACAACTTCCCTAGGCAAGATAGAGAGAAGAGGAAGAAAAGGTAGGGAAAGGGAAAAAACACCTCATGGGTTAAGATACAAACAGTTTAACAGAACAAGAACAGAAAAGGAAAATAACAATAGAGGTAAAGACTATACAAGAATTGGTTGTCCAGCTTGACTCAAGCAGTGATTGCACATTCTTTCCCCTGAGCGAACCCCCATTTTCATTCCAAACACAGTGTCGATGGTACAGCATATTCCACTGGACTCTCTATTTTTTGGTCTATGTTCCCTCTCAGCTTCTGTGGGAAAATGAAAAAAATCCTTGACTAGTATAAACATCTCTAAGCAGTGACTAAAACAATATGAATTGACGTTCCTGAAAACACAGGAACCACTGTGCTGTCAAAAAAAAATATCTCAATCTTAGCTGAAACCAGGACAGCACTTTTGTCCCAGGATCAAGTAAAAACTAAGCCAAGGGGACTGCCTCTCCTGTTCCTGGCCTAGGAACAGGAGGTTGGAGGCTGGATGGTGTTCTAATACTGGTAGAAGATTACATAAAAAGATCCCAGCAATAGAATTCCAAAAGAAAACCCTAAAAAAGTCCAAACAACAAGAAAAATATCTTTACTTTCTATTTACACAGAGCTTTAACGAAGCTTTTTTTGACAGGGTCATTTCACGTATATTTTCCAGATCTTCTGTACTGACCAAACTATGATTTGAACAGGACATCTAATTTTACATGTTCAATGGTAGGAATCAGTCTTGTCCTGGTTCAACCCTATCAATTTCAGTTTTGCCTCCAAGCTGTACATCGTGGTTCACGTTATCACTGATAATCAAGAATTCAGCAAAGAGGACTCTCCAGTCATACTTTAATGTGAGCTGAGAGAAGAAACCTTCAATCTCAACAGAGTCTCTTGAAAACTGAACATCCTAAATATGTTTTTTAGACTGCACTGTCCTCTAGATCAGTGGAAGGTGACATGGGAAGGATGCAGGCCCTAAGATTATGAAGGTGGCTTTTTTTCTTTTCCATAGTGTTGTATTTTGTGGTAACTAAATTATTTATGATAAATTACAGCTTTAAAAGTTATTTGGACAGAATATTTCAAAATTATAGTTTATTCTCATGTTTAATTATTCATGTACTCTACATGTTTAGTGTACCTTTTAGCTAAAGTAATTTTCCATCAGCAGCTTAATAAAACTGTAGAACTGTAGAATTATTTTGGTTGGAAGAAACCCTTAAGATCATCAAGTCCAACCATCAACCCACTGCACAAATTAGTATTAGCCTATTTCCCTCAGCACCATGTATGTTCAGCTTTTAAACACCTCCAGGGATTGAGAAAACCACGCCATTCGCTTTTATTGCGAATTTAGTGTACATTTGTTCTTTGGAGATAGAAGATGAACGAATGCTTCATTCTTTTTCTTCTTTTTTTTTTTTTTTTTTTTTTTTTTTTTTTTTTTTTTTCTTCCTTTTCCTTTCAGATATATTTGGGCTCTACATTTATATCTACTTTGTTTACAATATATCTCAAGACCTAATAATGCACTGTGTCTCTGTATGGTATAGTGATAACCTAAGAACAAACCCCATCTGTCCCCTAAAGAATATGGTGCTGTGTAATAACATTGCTGAATAATTTGATACTGTTAATAGGCTTTACATAACAAACAGTTATGAAACAAAAAATTCCCTGCTAGCTATCTCCTTCTTTTCCAGTTTCAAACTAAAGATAATTCAAACAAAAACCAGTAGATGTAACTGCCTGTGTTCTGGTGGTATTGAGTAGCTGTCTAAAGGGAGCTGATAATGGTGACCAGCAGTTGTTCAAACTGCAGCAGCAGGAACAGGAAATACCAGTTGCAATGTCCTGGCCACAGTCCTTCAAAGAATGAGGTATATATATAGAACAGAATCATAGAATCACAGAATAGTTTGGGTTGGAAGGGACATTTAAAGGTGATCTAATCCAAACTTCATGCAATAAGAAGGAACATCTCCAACTAGATCAGGTTGCTCACAGCTCCATCCAACATGATCTTGAATGTTTCCAGGGATGGTGTATCTACAACTTCTCTGGGCAACCTGTTCTAGTGTTTCACTACTCTCACTGTATAAAAGCTGTTCCTTATAGATAGCCTCAATCTACCCTCCTTTAGTTTAAAATCATTACCCCTGGTCCTATCACAACAGGCCCTACTACAAAGTTTGTTCCCATATTTCTTATAAGCCTCCTTTAAGTACTGAGAGGCTGCTGTAAGGTCTCACTGGAGCTTTCTCTTCTCCAGGCTGAAAACCCCCAACTCTCTCAGTCTGTCTTCACAAGAGTCGTGTTCCATCCCTCTGATCATCTTCATGGCTCTCCTCTGGAGTCGCTTCAACAGGTTCATGTCTTTCTTATGTTGGGTGCCCTACAGCTGGACTCAATACTCCAAGTGGGGTCTCACCAGAGAAAAATAGAGGGTCAGAACCACCTCCCTCAATATGTTGGCCACGTTTCTTTTGATGCAGCCAAGGATGTGGCTGGCTTTCTGGGCTGTGAATGCATATTGCCAGTTCATGTCCATTTTTTCATCCACCAGTAGTCCCAAGTCCTTCTGTGCAGAGGTGCTCTCAATCCCTTCATTCCTTAGCCTTATTAGGGGGGTTGCCCCAACCCAGGTGAAGGACCCTGTGCTTGCCCTTGTTGAGCCTTATGAGGTTCAACATGGACCCATTTCTCAAGCTTGCCCAAGTCCTTCTGGATAGCATCAGGCATGTCATCTGTATCACTCAGCTTGGCGTCATCTGCAAACATGTTGAGGGTGCA
The DNA here is from genome assembly GCA_013400375.1 of Thinocorus orbignyianus. Lineage (NCBI taxonomy): Eukaryota > Metazoa > Chordata > Aves > Ciconiiformes > Thinocoridae > Thinocorus > Thinocorus orbignyianus. Next base: position 317,750 of record VXBW01005129.1, on the reverse strand, counting down.
CCCAATTCCACTGCCCATGTCAGTGATGAAGATGTTAAACAGTANAGAGGACAGGGTCAGACAAGCTGCCAGCGAAACCCTCCCATTGAGTCATGAGGTTCATTCAGAAAGGACCCTGTTGCTTTCTAAGCTCCTTCTCAGAGAGGAGTCTGGGAGCAGCTATATCTAGTCCTAGTCCCAGACTTGGTCAATAGTTTATGTCTAAGGGATTATATCTATTCAATCAATCCTTTATAACACTTGGCTAAGATTTCAAAGTTCAGCAGTCTATCAGTCACTTACCAAAGATCTGTTGCAGCAAGAAATCTCTTAATCTCGGGGAACAAAACCTTAAGTGGGCATACTCTCTCAAAGGGAGATCCTGGTATGCAGCCTGCTGCCATACAGGAGAGCTCAAAGGGCTCTTGAGCTGTTCACTATTTATACAGTAAGATAATTGACCTACAGTCATATTCTCATGGGAACAAAATATCTATGTCCCCACTCCAGACAGCATTTTGGCTGTGTTTCCAGCCATCCCCCAAAGTCCAGGTGCAACTCATCACAACTCCCACTGGTGGTTACGGCTTGGGAAGGAGCAAGGGAGGGGTAGGGAAGGGGAAAGAGGCAGGCACACTGCCACAAAAGCCTTGCTGGATGTCTCTAATCATCTCCCTACCCTCCATGTGCCTTAGCATAGTTTCTAGACTTGTTCCGTGATCTTTTCAGACACAGCAGTGAAGCTGATAGGCTCGCAGTTTCTATGGTCCTCCTTTCTTCCCTTTTTAAAAACAGGTGCAATTTTTCCATTTTTCCAGTCACCAGAGGCCTCACTTGATGGCCATGACTCGAGTCAATTCCATCAGGACTCTAGCATGTAACTCATCAGGTCTCACAGACTTCTGTATGTTCATATTCCTCAAGTGGTCACAAACTTGATCTTCTCTTACAGTGGGAGGGACTTAAACACTTCCAGGGATGGCGCATCAACAGCTTCCCTGGGCAACCTATTCCAGTGCCTCACCACCCTCACAG
>VXBW01005129.1:306124-316361 GCA_013400375.1 Thinocorus orbignyianus | reverse complement strand
CCAGCAGGTCTCAGCTCAGCCATGCTGGTCTCTTGCCTTTCTTTCCTGATTTCTTACACCTAGGGATTGAGAGCTCTCATGCTCTATGGAAAGAGTCTTTAAAGATCTGACAGCTCTGTTCTGCTTCTTTCCCCAAGGGCAGTTTCCCAGGGGGTCCTATTGACTAGCTCTTTGAACAACTGGAACGTTGCTTTCCTAGAATTCAGTTTCTTTAACGGCAACTAGTTCACAGCTTTCTAGCTGCATGGTGGTTTCCACCCTGTCCATGTTGCGTACATTGGCGTAGAGGTACTTCAGCTGGGCTGTTGACTGTGTCCCCCTCTTAGCTTCTATTATATCAGGTGCCCTTGGCTTATATCTGTAAGACCTAAAGCGTGCTCCAGTGTAGCAAGCAAGTCTCAGCATGTCTGTGTCAGGATGGTGGAAATAATTTGCCTTCATTCAGCAGCAACACTGGTAACTCTCTCTCTGCAGTAACAACTTGTATACAAACAGCACTAAGTCAGTCTTGAAAACTGACCCGGGTTCACTAACCTTCAACACAACTGAGTCAACTTGGTGCTGACCCCAGCCAAATCTTGAGAAAATAATAAATGCACTGATGGCCTCAGATGAAAGTAATGAGGAAATGGAGCTGCGTCTGCTTTCATTTACATGTTAAGCTCAAGAGGATGAAACTTACATTAAACGAAATAGACCAAATACTTTAATTAATTCCTGTGGGAATGGCAGCAGAACTTCACACAGATCTGCAGGTAGACATAGGATATGAATAAGGGATGCCCAAGCTACTAAGCTCAGAAATTAATGTGAATTGTCCATTCCCATCAAGGATATTCAGGCTACATAGTTCAAGTCTATTCATATTGCACATGAGAACCTGCAGATATTTGCATATACAAACCTGACTTTGACAGTAGTATTAACATATCCTGCAAGTAACCTTACTGAATGCATCTGATGTGATTGAGTATAGTATGGTCTATGCCTGTGTGGTACAATTTGATGAATAAAGCCAACTCACATTTTTAAAATCATATATTAACTGCTAAGATACATAGTAAACTTAATATTCTACATCAAGCTCTTAAATGAAATTTTTACTGTTTTATGGATATAAAGAACTGCCTTCATAATCCAAAAGCACAGGAAAATTACACTCCTTTTTCAGTAGTAGATTAGGGGCTCCCTATAATTGTCACATCCAGGTAGAAAAAGAACCTAAAGATTTCACAGAACTTTAAGCATTCTGTTATAGAGAACAGGTAAGACCGAGGATATGCAAGGTCAGCACAGTTCTTACTTGTTTTCATTGGGTGAGGCAGTGATGGTAGATGATGCTCCATTTATATCTGGGGAGAAGCAGTGGGAGTTCATTAAGTAGCCTGCTCAACATGAAACACATTGCTGCTTTTCAGATTGCCTGAATGATGTCCACTTACAAATTCCCAAAGGAGAGTGAATGGATGGAGAGGAATAGCACATCAAAAGACAACCTTGCAGACCTAGTTTCAGCCCTAATGGTCAGATACAAGCCTTCCCACTGTCACACTAAAGTTAGTAATTTCTTAAAAGATTTTGCTTCCTGCCTTCTCCTTTTTTGTCTTCACCCTAGGGTACTTCCAGGTGATTCCTTAGCCAAGAAGAAAGATCCCATGAAATTCAAAAGATTTGGAATCTTTGGAGCCTTTTTTTTTTTTTTTTTCCTTCTTCTTTTTCTTTTTTTTTTTTCTTTTTTTTTTTTTTTTTTTCTTCCCACACCTCCCCCCCCCAAAAAAAACAAAAAAACACATGGATTTGAGAAGGCATGTTCTTGATGTTAGTGGGTTTTCATGCATTAAAATAATCTTCACACTGTAATTCCCAAAGGAATAACTCTCCAGCCATTTCATTTTTATCTCCTCTCTTTCTGGGCCATTTGAATTGTTCTCCTAAATGCTAAATTCAGAAGGAAAATAAAAAGTTTTCATATTGCATTTCTAACAATGCAACTCAGAAAATGACTGACAGTAAGATACAATAAAATAACAATGTATTCTTCTTTTGTTAAAACCAAGGATCTGCTCAAGAGAAGAAAGGAAAGGGAAAAAAACCCGTATGTAAGATATCCTTACAATAAATACATGTGCTGAGGTGTCAAAATCTACTCTGTTTATGAAGGGAAGTATACTGCAACTTGTTCACTCTGACTCCATAACTCCAGTCTATATAATGAGGGAAACATAAAACAAGAATGTGAAAATTCCTTTGTTAAGATGTAAACCATGTTTGATTAAAATCACACAAAAACAAGAGGAAACGTCCCAGAGCATTTGGAGTTAGCAATAATGTTATAAAATCTCTGTTTAAAATGCAGTGGCTTAGGAATAGTTACGCTTTTTGACATGAACCTAGAATATAGCCCAGTCTGTACATCTATTTACGTAACCTTCTTCCTTTTAATCTTAACTGACTTCTACTACACGGCTTCCACCTCTGAACTCATCCCATCAAACGGAAAAGGTTTGCTTTTAGAGAAGCAGCAGCAAAATTACCTTGTATTTTCAGACGATGAATAATTAGCAACAGGATACTAATTCTATTAGATTGTGTTCTACTATATTATAGTAGATTAGCATCTCATTCTCATCCACTGGATAGAGCAGAAAGAACTATTAGTACCAAAAGATTATTTTCTTTAACAAGACTAGGGGATTATTTGGTTCATATTTAGTGACAACTGAAGAACACAACTATAGAAGAGATGATAATCAAAGGCTTGTACCTTCTGCAAGTGTAATAGTCATTATTGTTTTTCATTTTATTGTAGTAATTCATGGTTTTTCCTATACAGTAAACCCAATAATATACAGTAGTCAGACTACTCAGTCCGTCTTAATGAAGGAACATCCTGTTCAAATCTGAACAATTGCCATAAATTTGTGCTTCCCATTTGTGGCTCTATCATAAACATTTCACAGTCAGACTGCGAGTTAGGGAGCAACTGTCTGCCTTAAGTGTGGAAACAGAATAGAAATGAAAATGGAAAACAAATAAATAAAACAAATCAATGTTCCTTTCAAAATTTTTTTCTGAATGCCTGTTGCAACTGAAAATCTGCTCCTTTTGTTTATTGCTGTGACCCCTATAGGAAAGTCATATAAATCTTCATATTTATTTTACATACAAAAATCTTGTAAAAGAATTGTGAAACAATAAAACACCCCAAACTTTTGAAAACCTTTAAATAAGAAATGTCAGTTTTTCAGCAAGGATTTTCCACAGTTTCCTCTGAATAAGTTATTCAGGGAGATGTTTTTTGTTTCAAGAAAAGGAAAAAAGTAGCCTGATTTGTTATGAAGCTGTCTTGAGAAATGGTCTAAAAATGATGAAAATGCGAACTCCATACAGTAAGTTGTTTCCTAGTGCATTGCTATTTACTTAGAAGTGCAAGATCTAACACTGACTTGTTCTCTGTGTCTTGTATCAAACATAATTTTTATCTGTTATTTTCCACATACAAACTTTCTCACAGTTTTTTATTTAAGCTAAGTGTCAAATTGATAGATGACCCCAGTTCACATTGGCAGCATATTTTGCTGAAAGCACTACATGGCCTTCCTAAAGATAGACAGCTGTGTACCATTCCTCAGCCTGTATGTAAATAGTATGTTTTATTCACACAGTTATTACTAATGATGGATTATGGTATCCATATATCTGCTTCCCGTTAGGATGCTATAGAAAGACAGCAGATTTGACCTTGTTTAATATGAAAATTTAGTTCTACTGTGAGAAATCTAATTAAATATATTTATACAGCAAGAGTACTAACAAAAGAAGAGCTAGGGAACCAATCTTATGTACATATCTAAATATCAACGAATTTTACTGCCCTATGGGAACTTAGTAGTTTATTAAAGAAAAATGTTCCATAAAAAATTTCTCTAGGCTGAAGTGTGTGATTGATTCTACTTCACCAGGCTTAACCTCAAAAGACTAACTTACAAATAGGAAAATTAAAAACCTCTGAATATGTTCCAGACTAATTTTAACTATCTGTATTTTTTCTAATACGCATGATGCTTCTACAAAAACAGTGTTCAATAGCAGCTGCATACAATAATTAAAACTGAATGGATCATTTGCATTCAGTTTTCACATATACTATTTGCCAACAATTACCAACAATTTACCAACAATTACCAATAGCAAGAAGGCTAGCCTGAGGGAAATTAAAAGAAAAAAATAATAAAAGACTCAAGTTTACAGTTGTTTCCTCTGTGTAAGAATTTCCTATTAACAAAGGCATGTGTGTTTTACACGATCTACATGTAATACAGTGTTGTGGATCTGTACAACTACCAGCCAGCAAATGTTCTTCCATAATCAAATGCTTTTGGGACAAAATATCCGTTCATTGAAAATGCAGGGTAAGGTCCATTTTCTCAAATGTTTTGGCATCTGGTGTGGGCGGAGGGAGAAAGTGAGCTTCCTAAGCATCAAAGTACGTAATTTTGATATAGACTCTTTTTTTTATTGGTATTTTATATTCTTTTAAGTTTAAATTTTCTGTGTTCTATACTTACTACATCACTATTGATTTGCATCATAATTTTGCTGAAGCTATCTTGGAGGGGGGGGCAAGAAAAATAAAAGTCTTACAGTAATTATTTCTTTGCTTTTTCTAATTTTGACTGGATATAGCAGTGTTTTGGACTGGAAAGAGAGATTCTCTTCTCCAGTGTAGGTTGAATTTTTCCTTCATAAAAGTCTACTAACAGGAAATATGGTAAATAAAATGATATATTAACATCCTGCATTAATGAAACTGAAATTTGGAATAATTTCCTACACAAGGGCTGGCATAATACTGAAAAGAACATTTCATGCCTACTTTAAACTTTTACTGTCAACAGACCAACAGCAAAGCCCCCAGCAACAAAGTCATGGTCCTCCTTGCACAATGGAAGTTATAGGCCTAAGACCTATCCCTGAAACAACAGTGTTAAAGATGTACATCTTCAAACCGATTGAGGCGTCATGTTTCAACCCCAGGGGTTCATACGGGTAAAAGCAAATCAAACTGAATTAATTTCTAAATCATTCTGTTAGAATAAAAAAGTCTCATAAAGCATCAGTAAGACCTCAGTTCCAAAACACACATACAAATATTTTTCTTGCTTTTCTCTTTTTTTATAAAGGCAGAATTATTCATTCTGTCTTCATTGGCAAGAAATTATGAAAGGGAATACAGATGATGAAAAAGAATATGTCCCGACTCACCTCTCCTGTGATTTACATTAAGTGTAGCACAGGGTATAAAAGTAAAATGTAATTTATCTGTGAATTTGCTCTTAAAAATAACAGCAGAAAAGCCGGAAATGCTTGTAAGGCTGTAATATTGTTGCCATTATTAATGATTCTTACTGTAAACAACAGCAGAAATAAGTCTTCCTTTAATTAGAGGTCTTGCACCAGCTTGATAATAAAGCAGTAACTGGTAGCCATAACCCTAAAATCACTGTATTTGCAACATGATAGCCACCAGCAATTAACATTCTGTGCCTATAGCTATACATTTTCCAAGGAAATACACACCTGTCTAAACCAAGTGTTCTGGTATGCGATACTGGCAACTTGGGCCAGCTATGTCTCCACACATGAAGACATGCCACATCATGAAGCTGTTCTATGACCGTGGAGCAAAGAGCTACAAGAGTTTTTATCTGTAACTATAGAGTATGCTGGCAATAAAATTAAGATCCATGAAACAGCTTCATAAGAAACAATATGATTAGTGTCTATGACATACAGTCTTGAATTATTAGTAATTGGTATGTTATAGAATTATTACTGCTCTATATAAGTTTACTGGATATGTATTTTGTAACTGAAATATTCTTGTCTGAAATTTCTGACCTCGTTCATAGGCTTCTCAGATCTAGTTGAAAGAAATAATGAAAAAACAGAATAAATTAAGAATTGTTATATCATTTCCTCTTCCCAGGTTATGCAAATCACATTTACATTTCTGAAACTGACTGTCTGAATAAAGAGTTAAAAAAAGAACCACAATAAAAAAGTGAAACTATAATCAGTTCTGACATAATAACAAGTAATCAATAAGAGGGTAATAAGAAGGACCCTGGGAACTACCGACTCATCAGCTTCACCTCAGTGCCTGGTAAGGTTCAGATTCTCCTGGAAGTTATGCTGAAGTATCGGGAACACAGGGAAGTGATTAGACACACCAAAAATGGCTTCACTGAGGACAAATCATGCCTGACCTTAAAGATCATCTAGTTCCAACTCTTTCCACTAGACCTGGATGCTCAAAGTCCCATACAACCTGGCCTTGAACACTTCCAGTGATGCAGCACCCATAACTTCTCTGGTCAACCTGTTCCAGTGTCTCACCATCTTCACAGCAACGAATTTTTTTCCTAATATCTAATCTAAACCTACCCTCTTCCAATTTAAAACCAATACCCTTTGTCCGATCACAACAGGCCCTGTTAAAATGTTTGTCCCGGTATTTCGTATAAGCCTCCTTTAAATACCGACAGGATGCTGTAAGATATCCCCAGAGCCTTCTCTTCTCCAGGTCGAATAACCCCAACTCTCTCATCTAATCTTCATAGGAAGGGTGCTCTAGCTCTCTGATCATCTTCATGGCCCTCTTCTGGACTTGGTCCAACAGGTCTGAGTCCTTCTTACATTGAGCTGGATGCAATACTCCAGGTGGGGACCACAAATTTTCCATTCTCTGAAAATGTTCCCTTTGGAGCTCTGATCTTTCGGAATATTTCTTTTGTTGTCCCTATTTTTATGAAAGGAAATGATTCTTTATTCCTTCTGGCACAAGGTACTGACTTCTACATACTCTCAAATGTCTTTGTCAAGTAAAAGAGATGTGGTCGTTATATAGAAGACCAGTATTTCTGACCAATCTACAGCAACTACTTTTTTAATGTTAGCAACCACAACTTCACACATACTTAAATTTTGAAGACTTGTAACTATCCTTTTTTCCTCTTATTTTTAATAAATATTCATAAAACTAATGAAAACTTGAGAAAAATAACATATAATATTTTTCCCTTTGCAAGACTTTGAGTGGAGGTAAGATGTATTTTCACCTTAGGCTAACTACTACATGTCAATTACCCAGAACAAATCACAGGACAAAGGCGATTTCATTTGACTATGACATAAATGTGACTAAATTTAATCATACAAAGGAACAGAACTTGGGGGATTTTTGCTATATTTTTAATCAAGATACTTCTTCAATGATACTGATCTTTTATAAACTAATTTTTGCTTTTGCTAGATGCTTCTGTTAGATACAAAGTAAATACTGGGGAAAAAGTTATAATTTGAGGGTATTTTCAATTATACATTTTGATTTTTGTTTAAAGTTTCTCACAGTTTTATTTGTAGAAGAAAAACATGCTTAGAATTGAATTGAAGCATTTTTCTGGAGATCCACTTTTAACTATGATCTACTTATTTTGGCTTAAACCTATTACCTGTTGGACCATCCTTCTCTGGCATTGTCAGCAAACTTAAAAAGCTTTTATTTAGACAGTTCTGCTGGTGACTTTGTTTCATTTTTATGTCACCATAAAAAATATCAGTCTGACTTCTCCGAGATGGTTTTACAGTGGGAAAGTTATTGCATAATGGATTTAGTTAATACTAGTCACAAAAGAATGAGTGTGTGTTTTTAGAGAAGAGAATTTCTCTCCAAAATGAGTAATTTAAAACTCTTCATCAAGGTCTGCCCTTAGTCATGCTCTGTCTGCCTGCACAGCACTTAAAGACAAAAGAAAAACCTAAAATTAAAAAAAAATCAAACAATAACTACACAATAAAGGTCCTGGTTGCAGATCAGTATTTTGTGAGCACCCTTCAAGAACAAAGGTATCACGTGACCTATGCTGGTAACGTGATTCAAATCACAACTGTGGCAATTGTGTTATGGCATTTCTGAAGTACAAAAAGAACCAGAAAAAACCCACGTATAATTGAAAAAGGTCTTAATTATTTATTTTTTTTTATAAAATGGTAACTTGGATTTTCTGATTATGTCTCAACAGATATGTAATTATTTGCAGAAAGGATGGAACTTCAGTTATCTGTCTCTGCCCACTAAAACATATGCACTGGTTCCTTATTTGCAAATTATTAATCAAATAGCATCAGAAAAGCATCAGAAGAACAATGCCTCACTTCATAAAAGAATGATTCATGCCTTTGTTTTGAACTCCAAGACAATTAATGATTCTGGTTTATCAATTAATAAACATACAAACACTCAAACCCATGTCCTCACCCTATGCCCTTACAGTGATTACAAGACAGCAAAATTAGGTTGCAAACTGACAAAGGAAATAAAAGTAGGGCAACTGCATTTACAGTTCTTTTCAACTTAAATCTAACTTAGGTGTGCACTAAAAGAGAATCAAGCACAGGAATCAGTAGTTCAAGACTGCATAGTGAAATAGACCACAAAATGTTTACACACTACCAACTCTGTTAATGTTTGCTTTAAAAGACTGAAAGAAACAAGTGGTCATATACTGGCACTTGGGCAAAAGGTATAAAGCCATATTTGGATGTACTGAGTGGTCCATCCATCAAATCCACTGCTTTCCAATTTTGAGACCACGATGTCATGTGGGACAGTGCCAAATGCTTTGCTTAAGTCCAGGTAGATGACATCCATTGCCCGTCCCTTGTCCACCAAGCCTGAGGCAGTAACGTAAAAAGCCACCAGATTTGTCAGGCATGATTTGCCCTTGGTAAAACCATGTTGGCTGTCTCGAATCACCTCCTTCTTTTCCATGTGCTTTAGCAGAGGTTCCAGGAGGATCTGCTCCATGATCTTCCCAGGCACAGAGGTGAGATTGACTGGCCTATAGTTCCCTGGGTCTTCTCTTTTCACTTTTTTGAATATCTGGGTTATGTTCCCCCTTTTCCAGTGAGCAGGAACTTCGCCCAATTGCCATGATTTCTCAAATATGATGGAAAGTAGCTTAGTAACTTTGTCCACCAGTTTNTGCTGAGGGTACATTCCATCCCTTCATGCAGCTCATTAATGAAAATTTTGAAGAGGACTGGACCCAGTACTGACTCTTGGGGGACACCACTTGTTAAGGACCTCCAACTCAATTCTGTGCCATTGATCACAAATCTCTGAGCTATGTCTTTCAGTTTTCAATCCACCTCACTGTCCATCCATCTAATCCACACTTCTTAAGCTTACCTATGAGGCTGCTGTGGGATACTGTCAAAAGCCTTGATGAAGTCAAGGTAAACAACATCCACTGCCCTCAGCTCATCTATCCATCCAATCATGCCATCGTAGAAGGCTGCCATGTTAGTTAGACATAAATTCCCCTCAGTGAGTCCATGTTGACTACTTCTGATACCTTTTTTTCCCTCCAGATTCTCTGTTTACTAAACAAAAACTATCCAGGTATCTTTGCATTTGTTTTTAACATTACTGCTGTATACACTTAAGATCTGAGAATTACCTCAAAAAGCAGGATAAATTATTTGAAAACATAAGATATATTTTAAAGTACAATGTGCTTACTTTAATAGACTTCAGTAAAACAGTATCTTCAAAGGCAAAATAATCTAAGTACAACTTTCCCTCAGGTATTCATCCAAAATTCATTGCTCTGCTAAATACCTCTATTTGAGAAATCAGAGAAGTTTCCTTCTGATTCCAGTATTTTTTTTCTTATCCAATATATTAAAAGTTTTGGTTTTGAATCACATTGCTAATTTGAGAGTGAAGATAAAAAGCTCAGTGTTTTAACTTCATATGCACCATTAGAAGATTGTGTAAGGTAAGCATGGTACTGTACCTGAATTAGGACACTAGACGGCATACTAAGGAGAAAACATACAGTAATGTCAGCATAACAGTGTAGTGGCTTTTCCTTTGAAGTACCTAGCCTTTCTCTTTATGCAGCATCCTACAGAATAACAGTATTTTGAAAATTAAACTCACATCTGATTGAAAAGGAAAAATTTTTCCTCTCATAGATGAAACTGCACATTACAGTGATTTTTCTTCTTCAGTCCTTACAGCAAGGCTCACACCAGTCTCTGTGGGCAGCACTCACATTTGACTGGCACTTGCTTGCTCACAGATACAGCACCAACCTTCCATGTCTAGTTCTGAGGTGACCTGGATGGAGTAAAAGTGGAAAGGCAATGCTATCTCTCCATATGGATT
>VXBW01005129.1:285861-295910 GCA_013400375.1 Thinocorus orbignyianus | reverse complement strand
ACGTTGCCCCAAGAAGATGTTGATGCCCCAGCCCTGGAATTGTTTAAGGTCAGGCTGGATGGGGCTTTGAGCAGCCTGGTCTGGTGAGAGGTATCCCTACCCATGGCAGGGGGGCTGGAACTTGATGAGATTTTAAGGTCCCTTCCGACTATAACCATTCTATGATTCTAATAAATACAAATTTAATAGTGGAATATAATGTTCTACCTAATTCTCATTCAACTAATTTTTGATGTGGTATACAAATACATGGGATAATTCAATATTTTTTTATTATACTATATGCTTGATCATGGACAGGCCAAAAAGACCAAGAAGTGAACTGCAGAAGGAATCTACAACATAAGGAATCTAAGCAATTTGCAGAAGGAACCTTGGAAGGCAGCAAAGAGCTGCCAGCACTTGGGACAGGACTGTCTCCACTAAATGAAGATGCTTCCCCACAGAAATTGGGTTGCTCACTCACCAAAGCAGTAGTTTTAACATAAGATTTACATCAATTCTCTACTATGTCCCTAGCATATAATTTTCAGCCAGTTTACTTTCTGAAAATAAAAACTTTATACACCATTTATTTTTTTGTAATGCAAGGTCACAATGGGACCTAGCTGAAAGTGTTCTCCTCTTTAAATGAAGAAGTGGAGTGATTCAGCAAATTCTCTAGAAATTCTAGAAATTCTCTTGGGCTTCTGGGGTACCTATATGTTTGTCTTTGTGTTGCTCTATATGAGCTGTTAGCATAACAAACCCCAACCAACCAAGCAAAAACCCCCATGTTGCTTATGTGAGGAGATTAACAGGTGTGGGCAGAAAGTTTGCCTCAGAATTTATTTGAATAATTGTCATGGAATAAAAACTTCAATTCTTAAACATTTTGCTGAAATTTGAACACTTCTCCAGACACTGAGAAACTTTAATATTTTCTTATTTATGGAAACTCACATTTGTGCCTAAATCTGATTTTACAGCTCTTATCTTTAAATCTACCAGAGATACTGAGTGAAATATTTGGGAAGTCAAATGCTATCTTCTATTAATAAAGAGGCCAAATTAGTATTCAAAGAAGGGAAAATAACCTGCAATACAAGAAAGCAGGGAGAAAAATCCACTAGAAGATAATAATATTACATTGCCTTAATGCATTAGACAAAAAAAAGGTGTTCTATTAACAGGTAGAATTCATTTCTAGACAGTTTATTTAATTTCTAGTTTATTTTCTTTATTCCTGCTTTCTAACAAGATTGAAAAGGCTTTATCTAGATGAAATCATAAGAAGTGTCAAAACATATAATAATAGTAAAACAACTTATTTCTGAATGTAACCATGAAAGTAGGAAGGATGGACAAGGAGACCTGAAGTTGAGAATGGGAAGATAAGGAGGTTTGGGGAAGGTGATTTTAGTTTTATATTTGTTTCTTATGCTCCTATTCTATTTTTAAGTGGCAATAAATTAAGTTAATCTTCCTGAAATTGACTCTGCTTTGCCTTTTACAATAACTGGTAAGTGATTTCCTGGTCCTTATTTTGACCCATGAGATTTTTGTATTATCTTCTCGCCCTGCCCTGTTGAGCAGGGGGAGAGAGAGAGCAATGAGTGGGGTGAGGCAGCCGGCCAAGGTCAACCCACCACAGTTTCTCTATGTGCTTCTAGCAATTCTTCATTAAGAAAGACAGAAGTACCTACTCTTAATGAGCTATACTATCACTGGGCTAAAGCCAACATTATGAGGTTAAGTCAAAAAAGCAATAGCATTTCAGTGCCATTCTGTGGTGAAGGTTACAACAGAGCAATTCTGCTCTCTTAAGAGCAAATTTGTGGTCATTCAGTGCATGTGCTGTTACAATGATGAGGTCAGCTTAAGAGGGCAAAGGGTAAGCAAGCTGTTCCACTATTGCAATTTTTTACTTTGCTATTACTGGACCATTTTGTTTGTTTCAATGACAAGGTATTTTCCAAAAAAGAAACCAGTGCTATTTTCAGAATGGCAATCTTCCCATAGTGCTTGGCCACAGAAGCAGCAGTTCTTTCAAACCACACAGGAAGACCATCTTGCAGTCTAAGTATATATTTGACTTTAATGTGAAAGGTTTCTACACTGAGTTGAATTCCTAAATTTATTATGTAGTATTAAGTTAAATAAAAAGCATGCTTCACTTTCACTACTATGTAGGTTACAGTAATAGGTTTAAAGCTAACTTATCTGGTAATTTTAATGGAGAATTGGAGAAGCTGTATTTGAACTCATGGTGATAATTCTTTTCCCCAGGTTTTTCACTTCCTACGAGGATTAGTAATGACTTTTTAATCATGTCTTTTGTTACTTTGAATTATTCTCAGACTTAATACAGAGTAAAGTTAGAATTAAAAAAGCCCATACAAATAAGCAAATCTACCACATCTCTACAAATATGTTTGATTTATTTTATGCTGAAACAAAAAGGAAGCATTTTAAGTATTGTAGCCATTTCTCTTCACCTTTGGTTGCACACATAATAGACCTAAAATAAAGATGAGTATGAGCCTTTGGAGGCCAAGAGAATTTTCTGAACTGTGTTTTATACTCTAACTAAACTTTAAAGGATATTTAAATATTCAGACTTCTGTCCCATCCGGTCTCCCCCGCACCCCGCAAATGCAACAGTACAAAGGACTATCAACATAAAAATCTCTTCCACTGAAGAAGCTCAAAAATCAAACTCCCAAATGTTGATAATATCTCCATCTTATTATTTCATTATTTCCTAGGGCAAAACCCAAGTGGTAGTAGAGGACTAGAGAGATGTTGTTATGACAGATCCCTGTTTGGAATTCAATGAAGTCCACAACCAAAAGCTATTAGAGAAACGTAAGTTTCTTTGGGACCAGGAAGAGGTCCTTGTAGAGATAAGCGATTGCCTAAAAGGTGAGAAACAGGGGAACTTAAAAGTTTCTCCAGCAGCAGGATATTACCAGTGTTTTGTTTTACAACAAGCTGTTCCTTGTCCTAAGCTGCTCTTAGGTGGTACCAAGCTGATGTTGGAGAAATGCAAAAGCTTATTAATCATGGTAGAGGAAGTTCAGTGTCACTACAAGTGATACACATGGAAAACAAAAAGCAGCCCGATGAAAAGTAGTGTGTTTTGATATTTTCACCACCTCTCAGAGTAAGATTTGGGAGTCTTAGAAAGCAAAGCTGTGAGGACATCGGCTTAGCAGTCAACAAAGCAATCCTGAATTACAAGAATTACTGTAAATGGAAGAGAGAAAAAAAATGGAAAATACTGACAGGAAAATGAAAGGGGAGGGGCTACCTCAATTTTCTACAAAATCTTTAGTGGCACAGATGCTGCCTGCTACAAGAAACAGTGGGAACTATACAATATCCAGCAGAATGAGACCAAAATAAAGAAAAAGATGCATTTCATTCATGGATTGGGCAGCAAGAACACAAAACTTTTTTCCCCAAATCCTGATCTTCATCAATTTTTTTGAGGAAAAAACATCTGTGGGAACCTGTCTTTGGTAACTCTGGAATACCTTATCTAAATTTGTCTGTTGCAACAGTTTAAGTGCAATCTCAGCCATGCTGTTGCTTTAAGGAAGAGGACAACTGTCACAAAAATAATGCTGAGAGTTCCACAGTATCAAAACAAGAAGTCATCAAAACCAGAAGTCACCAAAACACACTACACAAGGACAGTCTGAAGATACTACAGAGATCTCTGTTGGAGTTTTTGAGCCACATGACAGATGTGAAATGAATTAATACAGTTTTGCCCTAAAAGCACAGAAGAAATATAAGCATCTTGAAAATAAATTGTGACCTACATATTCTAAAATATCAAAGACATTAAAAGCCACAGAGCTAAAAAGTTGAGAATCAACACATCCAAAAGCTGACTGCTTTAACTGCCAGTTAATATTTTAGATTTTAAAGAGGGTTCAAAATCCTATTAGAAATAATAAAGATCCTCTAGACCTATATGTTTACACCATAATTAATTAGTTTTATATATAATTTACAGTAGGGTTTCAGGTATAAAATAATTACATTGTTGAGACAAAAGAACTTTTTAAGGCTAGTGGTCATCTTTTTCCTCAAAATAAACCACCAAATGTTTTTTAGAGATTTCCAAAGAGATGTTACCCAGGATGTGCAGCAGTAGGTTTTTTGGTAAATCTGTCATAGTTCAAAACTTTACCTTAAAATGTATGTGTGGTGGTGTGCCCTCCCTATTTGTCTCCCTCTTCCCGCAATGGCTCCTGCTCAGGTCATGGTCATCAGTTGCGGTTGTGAAGAGTTGCACCAGGACTTTGGGGGATGACTGTCTGGAGTGGGGATCTACATAGTTTGTTCCCATGAGAATATGACTATAGGTCAATTATCTTACTCTATAAACAGTGAACAGACCAAGAGCCCTTTGATCTCTCCTGTATTGCAGCGGGCTGCATGTCAGGATCTCCCCTTGAGTGGAGACCTCAGTGTGCAGGTCTGTATTACACATCAAATGAATTCCAGCTATTAAGAATTGGCTAATGATGGAAAAATGTTCTGAAGATTTCTAGCAATGAACTGCATCATCAACTAATTTCTGTTAATCTGTGATACCACCACATGCCTTAGACAGGTTCTCTTACAGTTGTGAAACACCTCATGGTGGCCTAGTGTTCTGGGAATCACTCAATTTAATTTTGTTTAAAATTTTGGAGGCATTTAGGAATAAGCAGTTGCAATATTGAAATTAGTATGTCAAACCCTTTTTATGAGAAATCACCTCTTTATCATGAATATCAGGAAGACACATGGTCTTTTAGGAACCCAAACCTTGAGAAAACTACAGCAGATAACTGAAAATTGCCACTCAGTGTAAAACAGAACTAGGGACACAGCACAGACATGTTACACTGAACCAGACAAACACAACATGAACATCTAGAATTCCCAGTACTCACTTGCACCATTTGACATTCAGTCATCGCTATTAATTTTAGATTTCATCCGTATAAAGTCTGACAGACAGCTTTATTTTGCTGCATTATAGTCCAAAGAAATCACTCTTTGACAGAAAACAAAAGGATTTAATGAAATTATATGATGTAGTATTAAACTGTTGCAACAGTCCTTTTCATAACCTTTTGTTAGCTCAGCAAATAGGATTTGTCACAAGAAAAAGTGAAGGTATAAGACCTTTATTCAGGAGTGTTTTCAGTCAGATATGTGTTGAGACCAGAAGAAGTTACAAGAACAGGGATTAAGAAAACACACATTTGTTTGAGTTTAAGTTCTACAGTAGTCTTCCATCTTCTGCAGGTGCCTAGAAATTTTTATTTTTCAGGTGCCCTCCACCTCTGTAATTTGCCTGCCTCTATATTTACAATAGCAACATTGCTTATAATGACCTACTGCTGAATTCCTGTGGAAGAAAGAGTATTTAGGCTTATGCCATTCAAAAACAAAGATAAATGACTCTCAGAACTTAAGGACAAGTTAATGTATAAAAAAAATGCAGCTATCTATAATGTTAACACCACATAACAGCAGGCCTACTACATAGATACAATAATTAAAGTGAAACGGTAAATCCTAAAGTTAAGGTACTGTTTGTTAGCTTTTGTGGGCAAGCATATTTGATCTTTTATTTCTTGCTCAGAAAGGTCCTGCAGCTCTTCCAGGTCAGAGAAAGGTAAGAAACACGTGTCATGCCCCCATGGATGCTATTTGTTTTATCCAGGGATACACAAAGCAATTTCAGCGCTAGTGGTATGGATTAATGATATCATAAAGTGCTGCTAAAACCCATGGGGATTACCAAAGAAGGAAGAACCAATCAAGAAATTACTTTGCTTACTGTTTCTCTGGCATATTCTGAAACAAATTTGAGCTGCCTCTGAGATTTGCTCTTTCTCTTCCCCATCCAGGATTTCTCCTCATTCATAATCATACAGAGAAACAAGTGCCTGAATTAAAAAAGTTAAACCTATAAAATAAGGCAGCACTCCAGCATGCATACATAAGAAGTACTTCATTTTATAGCTGTAATCCACCCGTAATGTAATTGATATCTTTTAGCAATATAAAAGAGAATATAGAACTGTCACTATAACTAAATCAACTTTATATGAATGTTCTTATACTAAAGCAAAATGTTATTTGACCTTGCACTTATAACTTGATGGATGATTCAAGTGCAGGCCTGATTCATTTTAGAGGACTGTGTTTATAAAACACATGACATTCATCTTCAGATTGGGAAACTGAGCTCTTGCCCTTAAGGTTTGCAGTAATCTTAGCAGAATTGTAGTCTGCAAAAGAGTACCAATACATTTACGCTTTCCTTACCCTTTGGCAACATTACTTTCAGGGTAAGAGCTCTAGCAGCAAACACTGTGTTACACAGTCAAAGCCTGGTGCACCTAGTGAAGCAAATCAAAACACTTTAAACTCCAGATGCTTCATTTCATGAATTCACCCCAAAGCAAACAGATTACCATCTGGGCACATGAAACAGAAAGATAAAATATACACTTAAGGTAGTCTGTGTTTGCCAGTTCAGTATGTGTAGTTTGAGTTCAGCATATCACTACAGGAATTACACTATTTTAAAAGGTAACCTACCAGGAATTAGAAATATTTGCTATATGAATGTATTCGAGCTATCACTGAGATCCTGAGCTGATATTTCTAATATGCTTTAATTCATCTGATATATGCCTGAAGTACAAAAAAATTTTGACCCAACACCATTGATAACATCTGAACTAGTGATTTATTTTTCCAATTACTATTCTTTATTTCAGACATTCAGAAAACATATTTGGGCCATTTAAAGCATATAATTTCAGAGAATGAACTGTAACTGCCCAAACAAAATGAACTCATTCGCCTGAATTGCTTTCACAAACCTTTTTCTTATCTTCACACAGGTTAAAAGTTCACAATATAAATACATATACAAAGCAGAACAACTCTTTTCCCATGATTTCTACATACATGCACTTCAACCTTTTCAAAAACTAAGTTATTTCACAGGCATTTGAATACCTATTATGGCATTTTGGACCACAGAGAAGAACTCCCACCAATTCCAGCTAAACTTATACCTCACCTTTCAATTTCTTTTGCCAGAGAAACATATTTTATTGCAGCCAATAGCCTGAAATGTGTGGAATCACACATACTGAAGCTTTTCATCTAATTTTGCACCATGGATGTACTGTCTGTAGCATAGTACAAAGGTGGCAATAAATAATCTGAGGAGTGAAGTCAGTTTGGGAAACAAGATAGCCACCTTTTTCCTGGAGTCAAAACCTCTCAGCAAGGCCACTCTGGATGCAGATGTTTTCCGTTTTCTTGTCAGATAAAGAAGCCATGGGAATCATGATACAGGCATGGAAGGGCTTCAGGCAGAGTCACTCTGAGTTGACTGATTTGTTACTGCAAGTACACTGGGTTTCATCTAATTCCTCTGTAATCTCTACCATCTACCAGTACTCCAGGTGCTATACTAAGGAGAGGAGCTTTGGGAAATGCAGAGATCCCATTCATATCCTACTGTGTTTACAATAAAGCAGTTCCTGCAAATTCCGTGGTGATTACAGTGTGAACACGCATCATATTCCTGCAAGAGACTGTCACAGGTTCAGGTCGATTTTGTTCATCTCTGCAGTGCATACTGAGGATTCATTGAGTTTACATCCACTACTTTTAGCATAAACCAGCAGGAACACATGGATAATTCTGCTGGATTTAAATACTAAAATGGGATGCTGAAGCTTCTGCTCTATGCTAATCTAAGACCTCTTCCTCCAATCTTTTTAAATACTAACATAATTTCTATTAGGGATTATTTACTTGAGAACTTTTTCATCCCTTATTTACATTCTCAGCAATTATAGTCTTTGCTCAAAGTTATACTAATTTCTCAAAGTTTCTTTGAATTTACAAATGAAGGAGACATGCAGAACGGATCTAGAAAAGACTACAGTTTTCAAGCCCAGAGGAAAAACAATCACTCCACCAAACCCACAATTACTTTCCCTGACCTTGGAAAGAAAAATGTATTCAAGGCTATGAATTGAGCTTGCAATCTGAGACACATTTATAGCCTTTTAATGACTTTGACTAGTATAGGAAAAGGCTTGCAGGCTATAGATCTTCTGTTACTGTATAGATGAGACCTAGTATCCATTTTTTTAGCTGGTTCTTCCAATATGAAGTTTGATGGGCTGAAACTCTATAGCTAAACTGACTGTTTTCTTCCAACCTTTACAGAAGATAAGAAACACACAGAAAACGAGCATAACCTATTGAAAAATTATTAAGAAGCGGATGAGAATTTTATCCAAAAAAGTATCAGCAACAATTGAAACTGAATGAACTGTATGGTAGCTTAAAGTTGTTATTTTTTACTAGAACTGAACAAATTTCTTTTCTTAACCTCAGACAAACTAACAAAAACTCTATCAAGAAATTTGATGGCTCTTTTGTTGTTTCAACATATCTAATCAAAAGAAAAAGACAGAACCTTTACCAGGAAGGCATGTTTTTTTGTTTTGTTTTGTTTTGTTTTGTTTTGTTTTTCCCTATTTTATTTTATTTATTTTATTTTATTTTATTTTATTTTATTTTATTTTATTATTTTTTAAACACCGTAATATATTTTTAATGATATATTGATGTATTGATCCTGTCTGTTGCTGTTTTCACCAGGCAAAACATTTGATTGTCATCCATCAAGTACTCATTTAACTCCCACAGTGAAATAAATTTATAAAAGGCAAATCTAAGCCACAGTAGCCTGTTCACTTCTGGAATACAACCAGATCAGAAATGGATTTGCATTTCTTACAAGGCATTGCACTCATGGTGGAAAGTGCAAGGTAAGTCAAAACAAACTTTCTGTTTAATTCAGTGACTGAAAGCATTTTGATTCAAATTAAAGTGGCTGATCAAGTATTTAAATTTTAGAACTGACAACTTAGGATAACAATGAATTGACATATTTTAATTTTTTCAAGAAAGATGGACTCTGATCTGACAAAATTTTTCGCCTCTTTAAAAATTCACGACCATGGCATTTGAGCCATGGTTAACATTTCCGGAGGTTCTTCACAGCAATGCGTATTTTACAGTATACTACTGCAAATGTTGGATTTTTAAAAGATCACTTAGGTTTGATGCTGTTTATTAGAAAAATATTTGGTAACCACTATTGAAAGTTTTGAAAAACCAAAACAAAAAACACAGGGTAATAGTACAAATACATGCTTGTCTTTTCAAACCTTTCTTAAATATCTTAGTAAAGATCCTAGTTTTGCTCATGTGTTCATCATATGATTTCAAAGCAGGAGCTCTATATATAAAGAATGTGAGCATGCTGTCCCTACTCTGTAGCAGTGTGAGGTTAAGGGTTGGACTTGCTTATCTCAAAGGTCTATTCCAACCATAAAAAATTCATGATTACACAGGTAAAAAAAATATGCATAGATTTCATTAGACAAACAGAATCTATAAAAAACAGTCTCAGATGTATTAGCAATGAAGAAGCTATCAGTTGAAATACTGCATTCACTTGTCTTTTTCCTAGTATCTGGTACTCAATAAAGCATATCTATCGTCTTCTGCCAAAGTTTGTTTTGTGAAAAGGAAGAAAATCCACAGTGAAATAAACAGATGACTTGTCTCAAAATGTGCAGTGAAAACATTTGATCTCTTCTTCCTTTTTATACACAAATGACAGAATATTTTCCAGAAGATTTTTTGTGAAGTTTGACACTGGTGGGTTTTTTGGTTTTGTTTTTTTTTTGTTTGTTTGTTTGTTTGTTTTTTTAATTATTATTTTCATTTAGGAGATATAATTAAAATAACAGTTTTTCTTAAGAAAGAAAAAAAAGACATAAAGATCCGCTTTTATTAAGAGGTGTAAGTTAATAAGGTCCTCAGAGAATTAAAGTCAGTAACTGTGAACTTAAGACTTGACAACAAGGATAAGTAACCTCTGTAATATGTGTCTTCTGCATATCTGTGCCCTATGGCTTCAACCTGTTTCCTTCCTCACAATTACAAAA
>VXBW01005129.1:270688-285409 GCA_013400375.1 Thinocorus orbignyianus | reverse complement strand
ATTACATGGACGCCCATCACTGACAACAGCCAGAGTTTGAATTTATTACTTTGCAATGGTCTAAGGGAGTAGTTATAGGCCACTGCATAAGCTAAATTTTGGAACCATTCTACCCTAAATGATATGATTTCCTTGATCTACATATCACTTTCTTCATGCCACTGAGCTTTGCTAAGGTTATTTTCAAATCATGTAAATATTTGGTTACGTATTTCTTCTTTTCTGGAATTAAGTTAGCAGTCTAAATAAGAGTTTGCACAATGAGACTGAGAATAAGTACTTTTAATGTAAGATATAGCAGATGGTATTCCAAGTTAATGTTCACTTTGAATGCAGCTATTTAAGTTCTTTCCTATAAAAGTAGCTAAAACAGGTGACATTTAAGAGGGTTCACTCCCTCCCTAGTTTGGTGGTTGCTGTCAGAATAGAGCAAAGTAGTGATTCCCTTAAAAAAAAAAAAAAGTATTATCAGTTCATTGTTGTAACAAAACATGTAACTCTAACCATGGAAGAGTTTATCTATTATGGCTATATCATGTCCAAGAAATTTTGCCAAGTTACCATACTTTCTGTCTCTTTTGCTTGCAAAGAGTCAATAAGGTTTCTTCAATACCTGGAACATTTTGGGAGGAGCAGGGAATCTATTCTTCACATAGTTCATATCTGAATCCTTGGGAACAGAATTTGAGCCCATGCAAAGACCACAAAGAAGACTGCCCATGTTTAAGGTCCATGATGAACTTTACTCACAAGTAAAATTTTAAGTAATATACTATTAACTGCTAGTCTTTTCTACAAATAAATGAGTAGGTTTACTACTTTGCCATACAGCCATTTTGCTTGTTTGTTTAGCCTCCATAAGAAAAATGGAGTACAAGAGACTTTTAATAATGCAGTCATGTTTCTGAGACTAATGACAAATCCATAATTAAGTATTTTATTAAGAACAGTATCTTACAAAAATCATTTATTTACAAGTTTCTCTTCTTCATGTAGAAAGTGAAAATATGCGGTGGTACATCTATGTGCTGTGTATGTTGTTTTTATCACTGCACAATGTGAAAACCAGAAAGTGCATAAGCATCACAGAGAAGCTAAACCGCCTGCTAATACTAGTATAATTAAAAGTGGGTTTATGCTGTTGCTGCTGCTTTTTCACTATGTCTGAAAAGATAATGCTACTGTCAATATACCTCAGACACCCATGATTAAAACAAAATAGTACATAATTTTACAAAATATCACCATACATATTTTTTCTTCCCTATGACAAACATGGTTTTATCAAATTATAGTGATTTAGGTAAACCTCAGGCATGTTGTTTGTAGTACACTTTTACTTGGTAACAGGGCTTAAAAACTGAGATTGGCTTCCCCACATTGCCTGTAGGAACCAGAAATTAACTGAGACTCCGTGACTGAACTTCACAGTTAAGGGTATCTTTCCATTGCTAATAAAGTATGGCAAGCAGTGCTGTTACTGTTCTATTGCTGATTTGTTTCAACTGTGATATGGAGAAGAACACTTAGGTAAGGAATGACTAACTTTTCAGTCAAGGTCATATTTTTCAGAGTCACAATGTATCTAGACTTTTCAGCAGCTTAATTAGCTATATATGAATGACTCCTATTTTTAGGCACAGAAAAATCCAAACCCCTTTTAAAAGTGTCTTCAGAAGGCTCCGGGGAGACCTGATAGCAGCCTCCCAGTATCTGAAGGGAGCCTACAGGAGAGCTGGGGAGGGACTCTGTCAGGAAGTCTAGTGACAGGACGAGGGGTAATGGTTTTAAATTGGAAGAGGGGAGATTTAGATTAGATATTAGGAAGTTCTTTCCTGTGAGGGTGGTGAGGCACTGGAATGGGTTGCCCAGGGAAGTTGTTCATGCCCCATCCCTGGAAGTGTTTAAGGCCAGGTTGGATGGGGCTTTGAGCAACCTGCTCTAGGGAGAGGTGTCCCTGCCCATGGCAGTGGGCTTGGAACTTGATGATCTTTAAGGTCCCTTCCAACTCTAACCATTCTATGATTCTATGATTCTATGATTTAATATAGAAAAAGTTTTCAATACAATAGAACAGAAACTTAACGACTTTTGCCAAATATTAATTATACAGTTCCATTATTTTCCATAATTAATTTACAGTTGAATAGTGCCTCTAACAGGACATGCAAATCAGAACTGTGATGATGCGCAGAATTCCAATCACGCTTGAAAGCCCACAACATGCCAAAATACAGAAACCTTGCTGAAAACATCTTAATGTTTAACAATCACCAGCTTTTTATTCACAGTTCCTTTCCAGGAATCGCTGTAATTTGCACTGTTTTGCTTCTGAAAATTTAAGAATAAAACCCAGAATCTGAAGAAAGTTTAAGAAGTTACTGAAGCCAAAAGAGAAAGCAGCCCTTCTTCCTCCAGTTTGCTTCCCAGTTTTTCTATCTGCCTCAAGGATAGAGAAGCTCAAACAAGTTAAGAGTCAAGAACTCTGTTAACATCCTACAAAGCAAAAGGCAGAAAAATTAAGACAATGAACAGACAGTCCTGACGTATGGTAGTTTCCAGCTATTCTGTTAGAGAGGAACATCTGTTAAAAAAGATTTATAGTATGTGGGAAAAACATAACACTGCATACACATAAGTCAGTTAACGAACTCTCTAAATGAGCCTGAGCTAAGCATTAACAATAAGCCAATATCTTCAAGCATTAGGGTACAAAATATGGAATGGAAGAAGGTGAACATGAAGGTGACTAGGTTTTCTGCCAACTGTAAAATCAGAAAACCTACTTAATAGCATGATATGGGTTCAGAGACCATGTTTTATTTTCAGCATTGTATATATTATTTCAAGAAGTATGATGGGGAAACAAACTGTTAGCAGACCTGTAGCAAAAAAACTATGGCTACTTTAAAAGAAGCTGACAGTGTAGTGAGACATGCAGAATAATAAAGACTGACAAAACCCCTGGTGATTGTGGCACTAGAGCAATGTACAAGTGAGGCAAGAGGAGGAGTTAGTGAAAGGATCAGCCAACAGAAAGCCTTCATGGTACCCAGCCAGCCGCATCTCCATCAAGTCTTGTCTAGCCAGATATAATAATTTCAGACTGTAAATAAAGTTTACTGCAAAAGAGGAAATTAATTAACCACACTACCAGCTTATTCTATAAAAGAAATCATCAGAGAATAATAGAATAGTTTGAACTGGAACACACCTTAAAGATCATCTAGCCCAACCCTCCTGCTGTGGACAGGGATATTTTTCACTAAAAGAGGCTCCTCAAAGCCTTGTCTAACCTGACTTTGAACACTTCCATTGGTGGGGCATGCAAAACCTCTCTAGGCAACCTGTTCCCGTGTTTCACTACCCTCATTGTAAAAAATTTCTTCCTTATGTCTAATCTAAATCTACCCTTTTTCAGGTTAAAACCACTGCTCCTTTTCCTGTTGCTATAGACCTTAATAAAAAGTGATTCTCCATCTTTTTTATAAGCAGCCTTTAAGGATTGGAAAGTGTAATTACTTCTTCACAGATACTTCTCCAGTCTGAACAACCCCAACTCCCAACCTTTCTTCATAGAAGAGGTGTTCTAGCCCTCTGCTAATTATTTCCNTTGAGCCATTGACTGTAAATCTTTAGGTATGGCCATCCAGCCAATCCAGCCATCCAGCCAATTCCTTATCCATCTAACAGTTCATCCATCAAACTCATACCTCTCCAATATAGTGGCAAGAATATTTTGGGGGACTGTATTAAGTGCCTTACAGAATCTAGGTAGACGACATCCCTGGCTCTTTCCTTGTCCACTAACACAGTCATTCCATCACAGAAAGTCATTAGATTAATCAGGCACAATATGGTGAAGCCATGGTGGTTGTGTCTAGTCACCTCCTCTCAGTGTTCCATGTGCTTCAATATAATTTCCAGGAGGATGCACTCCATGATCTTACCAAGGCTGACTGGTCAGTTGTGAAATTGCTATTTGTATAGCTATGAGTGGAGATTCAGTCCCTTCTATGTCATGTATTCACTTGTGCTTCAGGATGTAGTTATTTTGGTGTGGATTTTAGTTTTGTTTTATTTATTTTTTCTTTATTTTTCGCCCTCATGTAGATGTCTTACAGACGCTATGCAGGCAAACCTCCTGTCCAGAGCAGGCTCAACAGTGGGGTCAGACCAGGTTGCTCAGGGCTTTATGAAGTCAGGGCTTGAAACCCTTACAGGTGTCGTCAGTCACTTCCCTTGCTGTATCTTAGATTAATCCAAATATCTTCAATGCAGAAAAACTGGTGCAAAATTATGCAAATATATTTAAATTTTTATTCCATATATCTACCCATACATCCCACATTGGTTGTGCTACTCAAAATCTTCCCAAATCTCTGTTTAAATTGTCAGGAATTCTACCTAGCTACATACATTCTGATTTCACAAGATGTTTTAGCAAGATTAAGATGGCAAAATGGAATGGAATAGAAATCAGCTTTTAGGACTGGTTCACAAACATACTGAGAACTTGTGCCTAGCAGAAACAGGGTATCAAGCTAATTTTAAAGGTCTGGCTGCAAATTTTAATTAACCTGAAGTTATACAGACCACTTTTGAAAAAGCGGGGACCTGAAAATGATTTGTGATGAAGGCAGAAGGTAGTCTGCCAACACTCTAACATTCATAATTTATTTTACCTCTCAATTAATCCTGTTACACAGTGTCTACAGATAAACACATGAAGCAAAATTTACTTTACTACTTCCTCCTCTGAGTTTTATTCTATGAAGTCTTCAGAGCTACTTTTTGACTCCTTTAAATTAATGATGTACATATTAACCTTAGCACTGTAGAAAAAGGGCCTTAGGCTCCTGTACTGGGTCTGGCTGAGGTGGAATTAATTTTCACCATTAGCAGCCCTCATAGTGTTCTCCTTTGCATTGGTAGCAAAGATGTTGATAATAACACATCAGTGCTTTGTCTACTGTTGAGCAGCACTCACACAGCATCACTGCTGTCTCTCCAACCTTCCCCCTCACCAGTAGGCTGGGGGTCAGCAAGATCTTGGGAGGGGACATAGCCAGGAAAGCTGACCCAAACTGACCAAAGTGACATACCATACCATATGACATCTGCTCAGCAATAAAAGCTAAGAGAAAGGAGGAGGAAACAGGGACATTTGTTATTACAGCATTTGTTTTCTGGAGCAACTGTTACATATAGAGCAGCCCTGTTTTCTGGGGAGTGGCCAGACATCGCCTGCTGATGGAAAGTAGAGAATAAATCCTTTGCTTTGTTTTCCTTTGACCCTGCTTTATTAAACTATCTTTATCCATGAGATTTTTTTTCCATCTTATTTTCTCCCTACTGTTTTCTGCTAAGGATGGGAGTGATAGAGTGGCTTGGTGAGCACCTGGTGTCCAGCCAAGGTCAAGCCACCACAACTCCTAACAACGCCTTCACCTTTTCTTTTTTCTAAGTTACTGGAGACAGTGTTCTTTGAAGTGCAGAAATTTTGCCTTATATGTTCTGTGAAGTGCTATATGCATTTACCATAGACTATAAATAATGAGAAGAAAAGATGGTTATTTCGAGTAAGAAAAGGTGTTTACAAGAAAAAGAAAATATAGTGCTCCTTTATATTCCCTGTAGAAGACAGAGCAGAGCCATAGTGTTTCCTCCCTTTTCAAAACAACACAAACAAAAAGGTCATAGAGAGAAAGGAGGAACAATGTACAGAAGAACCACCAACAAGTAATGAAATGCATTCGGATTTTGGTTCTCCCCTCACAAAGAATTATCTACAAGGAAAGTAATGGCAACATGCTGTCAGCCCTAGATATTTATTATAGCAGCTGAAAATGTGCCTTTTGTGACCATTGTCTCCAGCTAATACACAAAGACTGTGTGGACAGAGATATAAATCACAATATAACCTAATTATTTTGTTTCAGTCTTTACTGCATGATTATTTTGCAGAAGGATATATAACCTCAGCTCACCTCAGAATGAAATGAGGAAAGGCCAGAGGAGCTTTGGAAATTTTGTCTGACATTTGATGTACAGAATGCACACAGCTGCTAGGAGGACATCATGCCACTCAGGTTTGGTTGACATTACTAGGTGAAAACACAGGAACTGGGTCCTGGCACAACATAAGTTTACATAGTGCTTTGCCTGTTTCTATGTAAACTCACTTTGTAATGACTACTCTGCTGAAAGATGTATTGCCTTGATGCAGCAGTTTGTCCCCAAGCAGGCAGCAGCCAGCCTCAGACATGCTGAGAAGCTGGTTACCAGCTCACAGCTCCTTACACAAGGGAACATTCAGTTTCCACTTCCTCCCTCTTCTTCCTGTTCTGTTCCCCACTGCTTCCAGTTGTGACTCCCTACCATCAACCTTGCTCCAGCTGCAGAGCCCTCCTTAAAACTTCAACTCAGCTGGTAAATCCAGCCGGGTTAGTTTTCTAGCAGATTAGCAAATTGTGTCAAGCTTATGGAGGAGTCCGCTGAGAAGCAGAGCCAGAAAAAAATGGCAATAGAAAGATTCAGAAAGTAAGCACCAGAGCGGCTTTTGAAATGTAGGAGTAGTACAGCGGAAGCTTGGGAAGGGGATTGCCCCCTTCTGCAACTCAGGGTTACTAAACTGCCTTGCCCTAGTTCATAGAACTCCACCGTTATGATGTAACATACCATAATGCTATATGCTTACCATGGGTGTAATTTTTCGTATGAGTACTGTAGAGCATCTAGATACACTGAGGTCAAAAGGATAAAAGGGAAGGCACAGAAGAATATGACTATGTCACAATGTACAATAGCTTGTAGAAAGGAAGGACTTCTCTAAATCCTCTAACATAATAATGACAACTATTAACGCTAGCGGTTACAGCACCAGCAGATGTTACACGAGTGAATCCTCACTATTCTTCTGACATTAAGCAAATAAATCTCCAAAGACTAAAAATATTCAATTATCCAAAAAATTATTCAAAAATTATTATTATTCACTCCTTTTATTTAAATAAGTCCAATTGTTTTCACACTATTTGTATTTACATTCTGTAGATTTCTGTTGGCACACAGGAATAGCTGCCCTTCTCAGCAATTACAGCAGAAGAGAAGTTCTCAATTCAAAATTCACATGGGGAGCATGATTCAAGGAGCTGCTTTATTTATCTAGCCAAGTAACAGAAATATATCATATTGCCTATGGGGCCATAAAACCATGTTCGAATAGTAGATACCTGGAGGAATACTTATAGCAAAGAGTGTGGGAGCAATTTATTGCCTGAAATAAGCTACTGCATTCATGAAGCAATTGACAACAAACAGCTTGCTATAAGAACTGGAAATAATTCTAGCTGTTTTTTCAATTGGTAACAGAACTATACTTGAATTAATCTGTAGACTTTATTCAGCTTATAAGAGTGAAAGAATACACAGCCTTTCACAAACTTCAGTTATCTTCATCTTGCTCTTCCAATGTTGAGCCTTTATACCCTCCTTACACACATCGACCTTCTTATTTCATATTATGACTGTTAAACTTTTTCAGGTCATAAATGGCTTATAAGCAGGTCCTGTCTGTAACTGTGAGCATGCATGAATGCAGGTGAATGCTCCTGCAAGTTGGCGAGATGATGTGCAGGCTGAGCTCACACATGTGAATTAACAAAAGCGCATTCTTTGCTGAAAACCTGTAACTTGCTGTGACTTCTTCAGTTGGGCATGATTCCAGCATTTTGCACATAATCTGCACTGTTAGTGACTAGGCACTAAGAGACTTTCATTTCCTGGTTTAACTGAAGGAATTATAGTTTAAAACTAAAATGGAAGATAGAAATCTTTCCTCCCAATACTTTACTGCAACTGTAACATCAAAGTCATAAAGAAAATTAAAACAACAAAAAAAAATGGGTCTGTCTGTAAAAGAACTCAAATGTTCACTCAAAACAGAAATATTTCACACACTGTTAGTGCCAAAACCCACTGAGGCTGAGCAGGTTTAGATACAGCCATTTTGATACAGTTTTTAGCTAAGTATCTAGTGAGAACAGTCACCTGACTGATGTCTGAAATAGTCAAGATTTTCTGAAATGGCTCATCTAAAAAAAAAACTTGCAGAACCTGTTAATTTAGTAAGGAGGACTAGGCCACAAGAATGCTTTCTATTTACTTTTTTTGAGTAAGGCAAGAGATTTAGCTAAAAATTGTCTGAAATGCTAAGAAATTGGAAATTTTTACTGGCAGTATTTAGCATTGGACTTCTGTAAATGTAATTTCAAAATTAAAACCCTAAAATTAATACATGTCAAAATCTTAAGGATTACAGATTTAGCAATAACACTTCTGTACAGCTTGGCTGTAAATTGGGAATTAACTCTGTTAATTAAGTTCTCTATACAGTGAAGCAGTGAAGCTCGATGCAAGGCTACATATATATGTACACAAATTGAAAAAAAAAAAAAAAGGCAGAATGTCATGGCAATGACCACAGATTAAATTATAAAACCCTTAAGACAATGCATATGAGTTTAAAGTCGTTCATGTCACTTAACAAGAATTTACATACATAAATATTCTATTTCAGCAGGAAGAAAAAAAACAAAAGAAAATTTATACTATGAAAATAAACTTTCAGATAGGAGATTACAAATATATACACCTAAAGAAGCTATTAGAAATTCACACAGGAATGATAGCTTGAGAGCTTTAAGATTATCAGTGAAAAAACATGACAGAATCAGATGATTATCAAGAAATAATTGTCAGGCTTTATCAGCTACAAATAACTATTCACAGTCCTTCATCCTCTATTGAGTTAACATCTCTAAAATCTAACTAATACTGTTGCACATGGGGTGGCATCATAACTTCCGAAGTCATAAGCAAGACTGCTGGTGGGGAACAACATCTCCAGCAGCCTCCCGGTAGGATGGAAGAAACTATATAAAACCAAAATCCCTTCTCTTTGTTAATAATGTGGAATGTGTAATTTCCATGAAAAGATTAAATCACACTGAGATAAGCTTTTAAAAAGAAACAATGGGGAAAACAGATGACAACCCACAGGCTAGTAAAGAGGTGATGGATGAAGCAAAGGGTGCTGGGCAATGGAAGCGGAAGAAACCATAGGAACAGTATTGCAGGGTGTCTGGCTTGCTACCCCAGGGTAGGCACACAACTGGGCATGGATGAGGAAACAAAACACAGCAACTAAAATGTGGTGGGACAACTCACAGAACTGGGGTCAGCAGTGGTCAGGTAAAAACCCTTCAGTACTGGTGGACAGGGAAGAGGAGGAGGAGGAGGTGGTCCTCAGTATGATGGTGCAGCTCAGACACATGGTGGTCCTCTATGGAGGCAGATAAGCCTTTTTTCTCTGTCACTATGAAAAAGGTCTCTCTCTGTTCTTAATGATGGGATTCAAGAACAAGGAGAATGACCAGGAAAAGATTACTATTTATGAGCTCTCAACAAGCTCATGGGCTGCACTCAGTTGCACTGAAAAACCTGGCTGAAATGCCTGCAAGGCTGCTCTCCGACAAGAAGGGTCTTGGAGATTGGGGGAGATCTCTGACAATAAGGAGAAAGAAAATGTAGCAAATAAAAGCCAAAAGGATCACCCTGGTAACTGCAAGCCTTACTTTGGTCTCTGGGAAAATCATGGAGTAGGTCCTCTCAGATCACTCCAAGGTCCCTGTCATCTTGCATTTTCCTATGGTGCTATGGTCCATAGAGTATAGTAGTAGTTTTGAATACATACTATTCATGCCCGCTGTTTTACCCTGCATCAGCTTTGGGCCAAATAACAAACTATCTCTAGCAATGTGGCAAAAAGGATGAAGAATAGCAAAGCAACTGGATTAAATCAGCAAGGTAAATTATTTTAAGAAGTTACACTGAACGCAATCAGAACTAGATTAGCAACACCGTACCGTCACAGTGAACTGCTTAAGACAGAAGAGGAGGTGAAGGGAAGTAAAAGCTCCTGGTCCTAATCAGGCACTAGAATAACTTAGGTTTCCCTCTGAAAGACAGCAACCAGAAA
This sequence comes from Thinocorus orbignyianus, assembly GCA_013400375.1. Taxonomy (NCBI): domain Eukaryota; kingdom Metazoa; phylum Chordata; class Aves; order Ciconiiformes; family Thinocoridae; genus Thinocorus; species Thinocorus orbignyianus. Next base: position 275,367 of record VXBW01005129.1, on the reverse strand, counting down.
CTGAGCTAGTGCTTGATGAGTTCTTGCTTTTGACTATTCCAGTCAAAATACATTTTGAGGTTGTATCCTGAAAACAGAAAGATATGTTCATTTTCTCACCTTACATTTCTCTTCTGGATCCTTACAATTCAAGAACTTAAAACCTTTGCTTCACAAAACAAAATAAAATTCTTTCTAGATTACAGCTTGTCTGTTATTAAAACAGAAGATAAAGCTGGCAGTATCTGGACACCTGTTTCTTCAAAGGCAATGGGTCAGTTGAGGAGTGAACTGTCATTTAAGAGGAGTCTGGGAGGTCATCTGTCAAACGTCATGACCTTTTATCAGGATCAGCAGATTAGTAACTTTCTGGCAAGAGCAGCAGTAGCATAGATCACTACTCCAGGCACAACTCCAAATTGTTGCAGCACTGTACACACCAATCCATGATACAAAGCCAAAACAATGTGTTTAGTATTACAGAAATAAAATTGCAAAAGTATCAATGACATACTTTCTCAGTGTGACCTGTTGTAATTTGTCAATAAAATTTGTCATTGTTGTTGTTGCTTGCTGTATCTAAAATACTTACCTATTGATTCCATGCCAGGAACTACTGAAACAAATTTAAAGTATTTTTGCATGCTGTTTATCTCCAAAGTGAAATCATAGAATCATAGAATGGTTAGAGTTGGAAGGGACCTTAAAGATCATCGAGTTCCAACCCCCCATGCCATGGGCAGGGACACCTATCCCTGGAGCAAGTTGCTCAAAGCCCCATCCAGCCTGGCCTTAAACACTTCCAGGGGTGGGGCAACAACAACTTCTTGGGGAAACCTGTTCCAGTGCCTCACCACCCTCACAGGAAAGAACTTCTTCCTAATATCTAATCTAAGTCTCCCCTCTTTCAATTTAAAACCATTAACCCTCAACCTATCACTAGACTTCCTGACAAAAAGTCCCTCCCCAGCTCTCCTGTAGGCTCTCTTCAGACACTGAAGGGCTGCTATCAGGTCTCCCCGGAGCCTTCTCCAGGCTGAACAGTCCCAGCTCTCTCAGCCTGTCCTCACAGGAGAGGTGCTCCATCCCTCTAACCATCCTGGTGGCCCTGCGCTGGACCTGTTCCAACAGTTCGATGTCCTTTCTATGTTGAGGACTCCAGAACTGGACGCAGTACTCCAGGTTGGGTCTCACAAGCTCAGAGTAGAGGGGGAGAATCACCTCCCGTNGGCCATCCAGCCAGTTCCTTATCCACCGAGTGGTCCATTCATCGAACCCATGACTGTCCAATTTGGACACTAGGAGGTCATGCGGGACAGTGTCAGATGCTTTCCTTAAGTCCAGGTAGATGACGTCCATTGCTCTGCCTTTATCCACCAAGTTCGTGGCAGTATCGTAGAACGCCATCAAGTTTCTCAGGCAGGATTTGCCCTTGGTGAAGCCATGCTGGCTGCCTCCAACCACCTCCTTATTTTCCATGTGCCTTAGCAGAGATTCCATGAGGATCTGCTCCATGATCTTGCCAGGCACAGAGGTAAGACTGACTGGCCTATAGCTTCCTGGGTCCTCTTTTTTCCCTTTTTGAATATTGGGGTTATGTTCCCCTTTTCCAATCCACGGGAATTTCACCAGACTGCCACGATTTCTCAAATATGATGGAGAAAAACATAGGCCTTAAAACATAGGATTTGTTTGTTGGGCTTGAATTTACACCTCTGTTTTCTAGTGTGAAGTTGGAAGACAATTATCTTTTTTGGGGGGTGTTTTATAATGGATTCTTTTATGCTTTGCCTTATAACTGGTCATGAACTAATTAATGCCTACTGCACGTGAAGCCAACTGAATCCCCATCAAGTGCTCCAAAGAATTATAATATTGGCAATCCAGTTATTATTATTAAAAGAGTAGGGGTTTAGAAAATACATTTTCTATATAAAACCATTAGAAAAACAGTGTCTGTATGAATGTAAATTTTGCCTTTATTATCATCCCCAGAAATTTGTATATTAATTTCCAATATTTGCTATAATGCAATATTTAATACTTCCCTGTGAAGGAGGCCTCTCATAGATGCTGAAGCTTTTTAAGGGAGAATTTTAAATCACAGCCATTATTTCTTACTTGTGATTGAAGCTGTCAGTTACTCAAACAAATGGGAGCCCAAAGGAAAGAAATGATCCTACTGACACCCAGGCAAATCTTCTCCACAGTTGATACTATAGACCACATAGTTCAGTTAGTTGGCTTGAGACTCCAGGCCTCTGTTAGGATATGTGTTGTTCTGACTAATGGCTAGCAAAGCCCACACAGTTCTCATAATGCCAAGGATGCTACATTCAGCTCTAGTCAAAATCTAACACGGAGAAGAAAAAGAGTGGTAGCCAAACATAACTGCATGATAATACCAATCATGGTTCTACAGATTGTCAAGATCCTCTTGCAAGATGTAAATGTGACTTTTATCCAAAATCTTCAGGTTTAGTTAAGAAAGACATGACAACATTGATTCAGATTCAAATAAAAATACAATTCTAAGTCTGACTTACATTTAACTAACTATTTAAAATCTTCAGAATAATTTAATTAAAAAATTTCTTAAACAGAAGATACTTCTAACTTACTAATAAGATCCAAAGGAAAAAGCCATAATTAAAGAATAAGCAGCATTCAGTAAGTTACTAGGGTTCATCCACCTGCCATTTACAACCTCCTGTTCCATTTCCCATAAAAAATATGATCCAGCACATTACTTATCTCACTTATTTGTAATATTTTATGGATTTACCTCTCGGGTTTTAGAGTAAACCAAGGTAAAGTTAATTTGCTGTCTACAAAGAACAATGACAATTTCAGCTCTGGAGCATTAAAAGTTAAACTCATACATCACCTAGAACACTAACCAAAACAACGATCCTGATCTTCCACATGCAGCAAGATTACAGAATATGTGATTAGTTATAAGTGTGTCTCGGTACCCATGTGTTTTATTGGACCACAGCATGAGTTTTACAGGAAACCAATCTGAGAAACTCATCTGAAAAACGATCTGGGAAAAGGATAAAGAGCCCAGGAAGCACGTGAAATAGAAGCACTTGAAAGCACTGAAACACCTTACTTCCAATTCAGAAAGGTGTTCATGAACTTGAATGAACCAGCCCTGCCACTTAGGACATCAGTAGACTGAGGCATGGTGTCAAACAGAAGGTGGCAATTTGTAATTCTGTCACAGAAACTTAAGGAATGAGTATGCAATTAAGAGGGGCAGTAACAGTTTTGCCAGAAACTACTCATTGCTAAACAAATGGTAAAAACAGCAAGATTAAATTTAGGCTGAGGAATTCTGAGCACTTGAAGCCCTTTAACTAAAAATGATATAGAGAAGCATAGGAAGCACATGACAAGGAAAACCCTAAACTCAAACCCAAAGTTAAACATAAACCTCAAGGATAATTTCAGAAATATTTTCACACTGAATTAAGGACACTGGCTGGTTCATAGAATCATAGAATGATGGAATGGTTGGAAGGGACCTTAAAGGTCACCGAGTTCAAACCTCCCCGCCATGGGCAGGGACACTTCACACTCGACGGGGTTGCTCAAAGTCCCATCCAACCTGGCCCAAGGGATGGGGCTTCTACAACTTCCACAACTTCCTGTTCCAATGTTTCACCACTCTCACAGTAAAGAGTTTCTTTCTAGTATCTAATCTAAATCTCCCCTCTTCCAATTTAAAACCATTACCCCTTGCCCTATCACTACACTCCCTGACGAAGAGTGTCGCTCCAGCTCTCCTGTAGGCTCCCTTCAGATACTGAAAGGCTGCTACAAGGTCTCCCTGGGGCCTTCTCCAGGCTGAACAGCCCCAGTTCTCTCAGCCTGTCTTCATAGGAGAGGTCTCCATCCCTCTGATCATGTTCATGGCCCTCCACTGGACCTGTTCCAACAGGCCCATGTCCTTCCTGTGTTGAGGACTCCAAAGCTGGACACAGTACTCCAGCTGGGCTCTCATGAGAGCAGAGCAGTAGAATCACCTCTCACGACCTGCTGGCTATGCTTCTCTTAATGCAACCCAGGGTGAGGTTGTTGATCTTCTCCTCCACAAGCACTCACAAGTCCTTCCTCTCAGGGCTGCTCTCCAACCATTCTCTGCCCAACTTGTATTTGTGCCTGAGATTGCCAAGTCCTAGGTGCTGGACCTTGCACTTGTCTTTGTTGAACTTCATGAGATTTGTACTGGTCCACCTCTCAAGCCTGTGCAGGTCTCTCTGGATGGAATCCCTTCCTTCCAACGTGTCAACCACACCACACACCACTCCATCCCAACACTACAGTCAGGTATTTTGTTCTCTCTAGCCTTCTATCATCCAATGTTAATATGCTTATTGTATTGAAATATCCTGTATTGAAATATCCTGAATGTATTGAATAGATTCTTTGACATGATATAGAAATGTATTAACATACTGAGTGTCTAAGCTTCTGTAAATTAATGTGTTGAAAATGTTTAATTGTGTAACTATGAGATAACAAAGCAGATTTGCCTGCATTTGTTTGTCCAGTATTTGCTTTCTAATAGTTTCTGCACAGTTAACACAAGCTGATTCAGGCTAACAGATTAGGCATAGGATTGCAGTTTGAAATATATCTCAGAGGGTATCCAAACAGAGGTGAAAGAATGAGAAAAAAAAAAAACAAATAAC
>VXBW01005129.1:217845-252039 GCA_013400375.1 Thinocorus orbignyianus | reverse complement strand
TGTCAGAGTTGGAAGGGACCTCTAGAGATCATCTAGTCCAACTCCCCTGCTAAAGGATTGCAAGAAGGATGGAGGCAGAATTTTTTCAGAGGTTCCCATTGACAGGATGAGGGGTAATGGGCACAAGCTGGTACATAGGAAGTTCTGTTCAAATAAGAGAAAAATATCTTTACAGTGAGGGTGACAGAGCCCTGGATCAGGCTGCCCAGGGAGGGTGTGGAGTCCCCTTCTCTGGAAAGAAGGACTGCATTGCCTGGGTGCAGTCCTGAGTAATGTGCTCTAGGCAATCCTGCTTTAGCAGGGGAGTTGGACTAGATGATCTCTAGAGGTCCCTTCCAACTCTGACAATTCCGTGATTCTGTGATTCCTACTCCCAGTATGTTATGAAGTCTGATCCATTTCTATTAAGATCACTGAAGATAAGAACACTGAACCATGCGCTAAACTTTTCTTCCTTACAGAGAAAATTGCTTTTTTTGTTGTTGTTGTTGTTTGTTTTTCCTGTTAAAATATTCATTAGTCTAACAGTCTCTTGCTTAATACTATCAAGAACTGGCTTATTAAGTTTTTAATCTTTTTGAACTGTGGGAATCATCAAGACAAAAACCACAACATTCTTCTTCAAAGTTCCATCCCTATTCTCTTAAGGTATTGAATCAACATACAAAGTGGGGCTTGTTTTGTGTTTTTTTGTTTTGTTTTGTTTGGTTTGTTTTTTTGGTTTTGTTTTGGTTTTTTTAAGAGCAACAATTTGTGTTAATATTTCCTTTTTAACTTCCACAACAATTTTTGAAAGGAGCAATGACTAGAAATCACAGTGTCTGACTGACCAATGAATCTTCATACCAATCATATGTACAAATGTTTCAGAAGAACACATTTGCAGTCTTCTTTTCCCCTTTATACAACACTTCATCTGAGTCTCTTCCCACAAGGTTTTCAGGAACTGCCAACAGCAAACCACACCTCACACTGCTCCCAGACGAGAGCAAAGCAGAAATTAGAACAGATGCAGCAATGGTCACTGTCCTCTGATCCTGCACTGCAGCTGGCATGAGTGAAGACTAGGAGTTTTATAATAAAGCAGAAAAAATGTCTCTACTCCCATACATTTTATCAGCAACCTAATTGAGTTTTTCTACAGTTATTTTACTTTGGTGCATCTGGCCGTGACGTCCATGTGACAGCCATCTAGGTAACATACCATAGAATCATAGAACGGGTCAGGTTGAACAGTACCTTAAAGATCATCGAGTTCCAACCCCCCTGCCTTGGGAAGGGACGTCTCCCACCAGAGCAGGTTGCTCAAAGTCCCATCCAGCCTGGCCTTGAACACTTCCAGGGATGAGGCATCCACAACTTCTCTGTGGCATACCACACAACACCTATGGATATCATGACAGATCAGGGACAGTGACACTAAGTCTCCTCAAAGTGCCCTTTGTTAAAAAATGGTTGGTAACTGAAGTTTTAGATGTACAATGAAAAACATGTCAACTTCTCCACCAACCCATTTTATCTTGCTGTAGGAGTGGCTTACTGACTATCAGCAGGCAAATGTTGGGCAGTAATATGGGTAAGATCAACAAATTATATGCACAGATGTTTGTCAGAAAGTCCATTTACTTGCTTTCTTCTCATTCATTAGGTCTGTGTCATCCATCACAATATTTCCTTTTCAGGAAGCAAGTATATATGCATCTTCTGTACCTCATTTCACTGAAAATGGATTTTGAAGTTTCTGTAAGATTCCCAGCAGTTTTGCAAACAAGAAAGGATGATATAATATAAAAGCACACAGGATGCAAAAACCATGTATGCACCATGCATATATTTTCATTTCAATAATAAATAGGCCCATGCAAAATAAGATTTTAATATACGAAGAAGGCAAGTACTTGTGTTACTAGTTTAGCTGACAGAAGAAAAGAAAAAAAAAAAAGGTATGAAGTATGGGAACTGCTGGCTTAGCAAGGATAACCAATGAGGTGTTGAAATAAATTCTGGGTTTTCTCAGTGTGATTTGAAAAGCTATTAACCACTCACAGTGCTCATGAATTCATTATACTCATAGGCAATATTCTGCAGTAATTCATCTTTTGATGTATTTAGGCAAAATAAGGAAATCACAAATTATCTAATGCAATATAATTAGGTAACAGAGAGCATACAAGCAATTAAAAGGTTCAAAATTGCTGCAGTCGGAGCAATTTCAAAATACTTTAATGTGGATTTACAGAAAATTTTTGTTTCAAAATTAGCCTTCATGAATTCAAATCAGCTTAGAGTTGACCAATCTCAAAAAATGTGTTTAAAAGCAACTTCTTGGACAGGCTTGAGAGGTGGGCTAATGCAAATGGCATGAAGTTCAACNAATGGTTTTAAATTGAAAGAGGGGAGATTTAGATTAGATATTAGGAAGAAGTTCTTTCCTGTGAGGGTGGTGAGGCACTGGAACAGGTTTCCCCAAGAAGTTGTTGTTGCCCCACCCCTGGAAGTGTTTAAGGTCAGGCTGGATGGGGCTTTGAGCAACCTGCTCTAGGGAGAGGTGTCCCTGCCCATGGCAGTGGGGTTGGAACTTGATGATCTTTAAGGTCCCTTCCAACTCTAACCATTCTATGATTCTAAGAAATAGTTGTTTCTTCCAGTAGCTGAAAAAATTTTTGAATAATTAGGAATGACATTATTAGAGTAGCTTATGACCATTACATAATTTAGCATAGCATTAATTTTATGGTTGTTTTAAAAAAAAGAAGCAATTTTACCTAAACCATTAGCAAAGTGCTCTCCTGTCTAGTAATATACATTAAAACCAGTAACAGTTTTACTGAATACTTAATACATATAAAAGTCATAGTCTAATGACTTTTTTAGCTATTTGTCAGTGATTATTTTTTTTTTTTTCCACAAGGCGAAAATACGTCCCTGTTTGGTAGGGATTCCATGTTGTAAACCAGCAAAATATGTAAAATTTATGCAGTGTACACTACACCTTTAACTAGACCTTTCAACACACAGAAAAAAATTATTAGAATCATGGGGAGAAAAATCCAAACACATCTATTGGCACCATAAAAATTCTTTTACATTCAAAAATTTTGCAACAGAACCTTATTAATTTTTTTGAACTACAAAGATATGGACACATGAAAGATAGTATTTAAGAAGAGAAAGTACAGATGTCCAAAGCTAACATTTATCGTGAACTCTGTAACAGGACTACCTCCTGTCATCCAGGAATTAAGATTAATCAATTTACCAGTAAGAATTTTGTACTTCTGTGTTACCTCCCAGAAGATCTGAATAGCCATAAGCTATGTCCCTGCACAACTTTAATTACAATAATTGCTTGAAATGCACCCAGCTCTCTCTTTTTTTTTTCTTTCTCCTCAGTGTTACCATCCTACTATTCTGTTATCAAATAAAAAAATATAAATGTATGTTACTATTAAATACCTACTATTTAATTATCCATTTACTAAATCCTCAAGATGTCTTTCTTTGTGGTAGCTGCTACTGTTCCAAAGTTGAATCTACCTCTGTTTGCCTTCAGACCTAATTGATTTCCCTTTTATTACCACAACTAAAATATTCAGCAGCATCATACAATTTCCCAGCAGAAATTCTCCTATTAAAACACATGAAACTATCAATGATCAAGAAGTATTTGACATGTCATTTCATTTTAATAACATTCTACAGGCATGTCATTAGGAAGAGAAAATCCAGCATGTGAAGTAACTTGTGCTAGTAATGCCTCCACAGTTGTATTTACTCTATACATTGGTTTTAAAGTTAGTGATATTTCAAGAGGTCTCTGGGATCTAACATACACAAAAATCCCCAAAATACAGTTTCATGATTATGACTGGTCACTGCTAGCACCAGTGCCAAAATCACTCAAATAGATTTTCTGTTGAGAGCCTTTAATTACTAAATCTTTATTTTAATTTCATTATGCCTCTTGGGAAAAATTCAACATCATTACTGGTAATTATAAAACTTCCCATATCATTGGGCAGTGGAGTCAGGCTTGTATTGCCCTTAATGCTAATCTCTTTTATTCTGGAAAACAGATCTGTCTTCTCAGAAAAAAAGTAATTGATTTGCACCATTTCTACCCCTGCTCTTAGAACACCAAATGGGCATTTTCAGGAGTCAAATGCTGGGTAGTTTGGTACTACTGTTTCTTATTCTCAAGTAAGTTGATTAAAGTAATTTAGTACTCTTGAGGCTTGTCAGGTGAACATTTGTGTATAAAAACCGATCATATACAATCATATAGTGAGTCATAGCAGTACACAGAACCAATACGTAGATTTTAGAATAAAAATCTACAAGTAAAGCCCTTGCATGCTTGAGCTATTCTTTTTAATATGAAAAGCAAATAATAGGTAATATAGTTCAGATTAAAATTGTAATATATCAGAGTCTAAAATGCTGGAAGAAAATGAGCTTATACACAATTTAAAAGAAATGCAAAATTCTATTAGAAATATGTAAACTATAAAAGGACAGTAGACACAAAAGGCCTTTAGGTTAGTTTAAAAGAGGAAGTAGAACTAAGGACATTTTATTTTTTTCTGAAATACATAATACTAACTCTCCACTGAGGCAGCTAACAGTGTAGAAGAGATTAATAATCTATTCTTACTTGATATATTCGTTACTCTTCTACCTGGACGTACAACTTGTTTTCTCACAAGAGATACCATTAATGTAAACATTGTGACTAATCAGTGCAATGTTATACCTTCAGAAATCTGATTGAGACCACAGAATTGTTTGCAACTAGCTTCTATGGCCTGATCCAAGACACATCAATCCACTATTATCAAAGTTTACAGGATACCCTGTATCAAACTTTACATGCTAAAAGATTTGTTTAACTGTGAAGCCAGACAGATGAGTTGGTAAAAAGATTTCAACTACATTTCTGACATGAAAAGGAAAATATTTCACAGGCAGAAAAAATTAGCAGCTTCATGCGCAACAAAACATCAACAAAAAATTGTGACATTTTCCAAAGTATATTAAAATTGTTTAAAGTTAACATTTTGGGAATTTATATTTTGAAAAGACTATTTAGGACCAATATGCAATTCTCTAATAAAAAAATAATTCTATGTTAATGTTATGTATATTTTTATCATTTTAATATACAATAATGACATTTTATTAATAAATAATAAGAAGAATAATTACATAATTTTCTTTTGTCATAGCTATGTTACACTCCTGCATACATTTGTTGTTAGGGATGATACGTCATCCTCTCCATTTAAGGTCAATTAACATTGAAAATTACTTCTTTAGAAAAAGAAGGAAGAAAAGAATTGCAAGGGCAACTTGCATGGGTTTAGGTTCATAACACTTTCCATAACAACAGTTTTGCAACCGTATTTACTGAGGTGGATGATCTCATAAATAAGGTGTGTCTTAACATAAAAAAAAGGCAATACATTATTAAGCAAAACAGCTGTATTATTCTATATCTTTAGCAAATTATTGAAAGAGTTGAATTTGTTCAACTACTACAATTTATAGAGCACTCTTTGGGTAACTTTGTCCCTATCCATTGGACCTGAAAGGCTAAACTTTAAGTGTAGAGGTCAAAGTCTAAGTGCAGAATACATAATGTGAAAAACAATTCATTCAAACAGAAAACTAAGAACTATACTAACCCCTGTTCAGACAAGCCTAGTGTACTGAGTTACACTTTATCACCTACATTTTTTAAAGTAATCATTTAACAGAATATTTGGGGTTTTGGAGATAGGAGTGTAATGAAGGGAAGGAAGATTTAAGGCCTTAATTGCCTCTTAAATAAACATGCTATGAGCTTCAATAGTCCCCACTTCTTCTGGGGTTAAAATAGGTCTATTATGAGCAAACCATTTTATTACATTCAGTCATATGTCTTTAGAAATTAGTTATGAGATGAACTGTCTTCATGTGTAATAGTCATTTCCCCCTACTTTATACAGTAGCACCTCTGCAAGAAAAAAAATTAATTACAGCAAATAGTTTTGATTCAAGGGGAATAATTAAAGGCAGTGTGGGGGAGTGAAAGGAAGATGATGCCATTTTCTAGTTAACTGGAGCATTTAAAGATTCACTATCTTATTCTTTGAGCTTAATTAAATCTATTAAAATTGGTTGTGAAGCTAATATCTTCAAGCTACAAAAAAGTGATTAAGATTTTGTAGCTTAAACATCTTCAGATTTCTTCACTTTCACAAAATAAATTTGTGATCAGGACAAAAAGGAAGTAGATTTGGAGTTCATTCCAAATGGCAGCATTATCAACATCTCTTCATTGTGCTCAGAATCTATTAATGGTAGAAAGCAAAACTTCAAAGCAACAGAAGACAACCTACATCCTTTATTTAGCCATTTACCAGTAGAAAAACTTTGATAGCAACTATAGCACCTGCTAGACCAGTCTATCAACCTGCAATTATTTTCTCACTTTTCTGTTGTCTGAATTTATTTTATATAAATCCAACACTGTATTCACCTGTAACCACATATCCTGATTTGTCAGCAAGACTATTGTAGCCTGAGAAGCTCTGCTCCCTAATCAAAGGAAAATTTCGTTAATTAAGTATAGCTCTGAATCCCACCTGTATGATATCTAAAAAAGGAATATCTGAAATGTTTTTCCCAGAGGCAGATATTTGATACATTAGATTATTTTATGCAGAAGCATCTACTGTGGATATACTTTTAAGTGAAATAGACAAAAACGTCACCCAGTCCAGAGTCCATTACCAAGTCATTAAACACTAGCCTCCAAAAGAAAGTATAAAGAGACTCTAAATAACTGTTTTTTTCTTTTCAACTATATTGATATTTCCGAGCTACAGATCATTGGAAAATATCTGCTAAAACACCATTTTAAAAAAGTCTGATTAAAAATATCAGAAGAAAAGTTGACACCCATTTCTGTATCAATTTCCTAGTTGATATCTGCCAGATATTGTTTTCTCTTCATCAACTAGTGTAACGTAACTTGTCAAAACGTTGGTAAACCTAGTCTAACATTAATTAAACATTTTGAATATTTTTTTGGATATAAATATTAGAGCAGAATCTTTGACATCCACCATATATTCTATACCAATTGCTAATTCATAGAGGATGAGACTAAAATCACGCTTGCAAACAACGTATTTCTTTCTTTGAGCAGAAAATGGGGTTTACCTATGGAGAAAGGTTCATGTGTTATCATTGAGCTTTTGTATCCTGACCGATAAGCATCTGGCAGAACATGGGGAGATATTTCCTATTAGGATTTCCATATTCTTCGGTACAATGCTGAAAAACACACATAGCTGTAGCTGCTCATGGCTTGGACCAGCGTATTCTTTGGGGTTTAAAAATCGGCTGGATGGAGGCCCAAAAAGTGGTGTTAAATTGTAGTTAAATCCAGTTGGCGGCCAGTCACAAGTGCTGTTCCAAAGGGCTTGGTATTGTGGCCAGTTCTGTTTAATATCGTTACCGATGACCTGGACCAGGGGATTGAGTGCACCCTCAATAAGTTTGCAGATGAGAGCAAGTTAATTGGGGTCTACAGAGGAATCTATGATTCCATGAGCACATATATGAGTGTATATGTACAGAACTATACATATTAATCTGGTAAGTTTGATACGTGTCCCGTACCATAAATTATACATTTTTAGCTTTGATGTTACAATTCAATATGGGGAGAACTTTCACTTTTGGACTAAATCAAAATCTAAATTCTGATTTACTTTGCCTCACTAATTTTACACCACTGATGGCATTTTATACCATACCTATTAGTTTTACTGTTTCAAATTTTGTACAGGATGTAAAATTGGAGTTTGAGATAGATAACAACACAGGTCAACTCAATATCCTTGAAAATGAAACAATATTAACACTTGGTTATTGTATAATTATAACTCAGCAGTATAACAAGCACTTCCACCTAAGTCTATATTACTAACATTTACCTCGATGCTACAATTTTCCATCCAAACTTCAGTTTGTCTCAGTAACATTTTTCATGAGTTATTTCTTTCAGTCTGCAAACTAACAAGAACACAGAAGTGAAGTATCCTTATTTTACATAAGCCATATGGTACAGCATAATACTATTTATTGTGGATGACGGATAATAAGACAACTTTTCACATTCCCAAACTGGTATATGTGAAATCACACTGTATTTCCACTGCAACTGATTGCCAGAGCTTGACATTCATATCAGCGTGGAACTGTTATCTAGAAAGGACCTGCCAGTGCTCCTAACACTAGATAATGTCTGGCATTGCATGTACAAAAATGGTGATTCGTGGAATATAAACCTGCCTCTGAGTTGAACAGCAAGTAATCTTGAAAAAAACAGAGAACAGTTTAAGTATGTGTGTTAAAAACTGTATATTTTAAATCCACTGAAGGCAGATTGTGACTTCTTTGAAAGATCATGAGAAATTCTAATTTGGTACTTTCTCCACAGTCCTCTGTCCCCCTCTTGGACTGTACTGCAGGTCTCTTCCAAGACGTCTTTACCTGCTAATCAGATCTGTTGGGAACATCTTAGATACACATGGGAATAAAAATTAAACCATTCCTGTTGCATTTCATTAAATGAATAAAGTCATATTTTCCATTAATTTCATGCCTTCGGTTGCCTGAGATTTTGAGTAATCAATTCAATGATCAGGCATACTTATGTAATTTGTAAAGCAAACACAGAGTTGACAACTGATTCATACATTTAAGTTAGGGTGTCCTTAGAGCAGAATAATTTGGGCTATAGAATGACAAATCACAAAATCCAGAGATTATACCAATTATTTGTGTCTTCAAAGTGTATCTTTTTCTAAGCCTGCATTAGTACTTGCAGACAGTCATATAAAGCACTTAGGATAGTAATGAGGACATATGCTTTATGCTTAATTTGCAGTACTGCTGTTCCTGCTGAAAACACAAGTGTGATTAACAGTGATATCGTGGAAACTTCTCAATTAAAGATGGACACACTTTAAGATTTAGCACTAGACACCAGATAAAACAAGTATTGAAGAACTGCTGGCCCTTTAGTCTTGGCACAAATCTGTACTAAACCAAGCTCTGCCAACAGAAGAGTCTGAAATATTTACACTGGAGGATGGTTTCTGTAGAAGATAGAGAATGCAGTAAATACCAGTGCTCTTGTCTGTTTCTGTTTCAGGCTCAGATTTCTATTCGCGTCACCCTGATTCCACAGTGATTTTCTGAGACAACTCCCTTTGCTAGTAGGCAGTTTTCTTCAAATAATACAGACTGGTAGCAGCTAAACAAATTAAACAGAATCAATCAGGATCCTTTGAAATAGTGATGTTCACCATCATATCCACTCCTACTAGCTCAATATTTTTTCTGATTTTCCTTCCTTTATGAATAAAAGTGGCGATATTCTAGTAGTATCGAAAAAAAGCATTGTGTTCCCCTTTTCAATGATGCTTACAGGACACTTCCATTAATTTAAAGAACAGGCTAAACCATTGGAAAATTTTTTAAACTTCTAGACTTGGGAAAATGCCACTGTGTTTTCTGTTTATTTTCTTATTTTTAATTAATTTCTAACTTTCTAGTTAGGTAAAACATCTTTGCCCTGCTTTTAGCCACAATGCAGAGAAAGTGTNGTGATTCTGTGAAAAAAAATATTGTGATCCTGCCTCTTGGACTTTCAGACGTAATCCATTCTGGGTGTTAAAAGCCTGGACCTGTATAGGCATGAAAAGTCACAAGCCCTGCTTCTCCAGGTATAGTGACCACCACTCTTCTACACACTTTTTCAATACTCCAAGTGCAATGAGAAAATGCGTATCTGGAGCTAAGTAGGTACCTTGGCATCAGTGAAATGGAAGAGCGCCTGAGTGCCTTGATGAATGCTCTGTTTTTTAAAACAGACTTGACTTGACCAAGATTATACTTTGGGTTTTTTTGTGTACAATATTTTCCTTCAAGGTTATTGTGCATATCCCAGCTTCATTGTTTCAATTAGAGGTTTTCTTTCTGCATTTTTTTTAAATACACAGGCAAATAAGGTCTAAATTTATTCATGGTTCTGGAAAAGTCAAGTTTCCTTTTCACAATCAGGACTCAGAATAACTTCTTAGCTAAAAGATCATCCTTTTGTCTGTATAATCATTGTTGCTGAGCTCGGGTCAGATCTGTTGATATGAGACAATGAAGAAGTACTGCAAACATGACGCTGCAAAGCTGAGAGAAAAAGACCTCAAACAAGAGAAAATAGTATCTGCTGCTTCTGAAATTGGAGTCTGATACATTCTGTCTTATAATTGAACAATAAATTCCTCCCAACCAAGAAAATGTACATTTTAGAAATCAAAATGAAGCAGATTTAGTATGATTTCATATCGAATTGTTGGGTGCTAGCATTCAGAGACTGTACTTCAATTTCTGTAATTAAGTAAATTAACCAGAGCAATACAGTTGAGCTAGTAGTAACAAAAAATACAGGAGTTTAATAACCTTGACACAATCTTGTAATCATTAGATTATATTAAAAAGTCAGCTGAATGTTCAGCAAAATGCTCTTAATACTAGGTTTAGAACGCATAAAAAATAATGGTTCTGCCAACCTTACCTTTGTAAACCTAGTCAATCAGTTAATTACTGAGCATGTAGAAGATTCAATAACTTACCTTTCTCTTCAAATACTGATAGACTTACGCCTTTCAGTGAGCAGTCTGCTTTATCACTACATATATGGCATGTGTTTTGAATAGCTGGCTGATTGTCTAGAGAAGAGTTCATCTCAGAAGTGCAGATGAGAAACAGAGTAGAAAATTTCAGGTATCATGGAAGAAAAAACGTGTGTTAGTAGCTTCCTACCTTAGTTAAAAAATTTCAAATACACTTCAAATCCATTTGTAAAATACAAAGATGTTTTATAATACAAAATTTAGAAAACAAACAAACAAACAAACAACAAACTTATAAAAATGTTTGGGACCCCCTGATTGTTGCCCAGTGCTATCAAGTCAGGAAAAAGGAATGTTGTGTCTGGAGGGACAGAAGAGGACCACTCAGATTCTATACTTTTGCACCTCTAAACATCATAATGAAGTAATCATGCTTAATAGATTCTTTATGCAAAAAGAGCTTGATGTTTCAGTGTTAGAGGGCAATAAGCATGAGAAACTTCTAAGAACAGAGTTTTTTTTACATAAAAAGTAATTTTTCTGCATTTTATCATTTAGTTACCATCTATTACATATCACAAGAGATAAGTTAAAGAAGCAAAATGCTGGAGGCCTCAGCACAGGACAGACATTCGAGAACGTCAAGAGGAAGGCCACAAAAATGATCAGGGGAGGGGAGCACCCTTCCTATGAGAACAGGCTGTGAGAGTTGAGAGCCTGGAGAAGAGAAGGCTCCGACAAGAACTTACTGAGGCTTTTCAATACTTTAAGTGGACCTACAACAAATATGGGGACAAACTTTTTAGCAGTGTCTGTTATGATAGGACATGGGTTAATGATTTTAAACTAAAGGAAGGTAAATTAAGATTAGCTATAAGGAGGAAATGTTACACACTGAGAGTGTTAAAAAACTGGAATAGGTTAGCAGAGAGTTGGTAGATGCCTCATCCCTGGACACATTAAAGGACAGGTTGGATGGGGCTCTGAGCAACCAGATCTAGCTGAAGATGTCTTCGCTTATTACAGTGGGGTTACCCTGGTACCAGATGATCATTAAGGTCCATTCCTATCTAAGCCATTCTACATCCTGTGATTATTGTACAAACAAAAATAGGCATTATTAAGCATAGAAGAACTTTTTGAAATACCACCCTCCTCTCAAATCCTCTATTATTTCTGCTTTGTTTTGTCTGTGACGTAATGGACATCACTTCTTAGACACTCCTTCACACTACATTTCCAGCAAAATACACTCTGGCAGCTCCCTCAGCTTTCTACAAAACACTAATACATTGAAAAAAAAAGATTTTCCTTCAATTGCTAAATATAAAAGCAATTTGACATTTTCATTTAAAGAAATTGCAATCTGGAAGCAGCATAACAGTATTATGACAGTCGGTAAGTGGGTATACTTGGGACACTCCTATCCACTTATCTCCTATACACTAAAAATAACCTGAATGCTGTCTATTTTTTTGCAAGAAAAGGTAGGTGTAATAAACTTTTCGTTATTCCCATGTGCCTCACTTAGGTAGAGACATGATAACTGGAAATACAGATTATAACTCAAATTCAATAATATAATTAGAATTATAATAATTCAGTAGATTTACTGTATCTTTTTAAGACTGAGATTACATTACTTTGACTTTTAGGGCCTTATGTGTCCAAGGACTATGATACCATGACTCTTCAGATTATTGGTACTAGAATCCATACTCACACTATCTGTTAACTAATTGTGCTTCCAACTTGTCAAAATGGAAATAAAACAGGCAAGAAATCATGGGCTGATAATACAGGCAGTGAGGTGAAAGAACTGGATCAAATGGAGGGGAGAAATAAAAAAGTACTAAGAACAATTTGAAAAATAAAGGTGACCCAAATTGAATAGAACTTTTGAGTAACAGAAAAAAGAGAAAGAAAGGTGGATGAAGATAATTTGAAATCAAGTACTCTCTAACAACGAATATCCTTTACCATTTCTCAACATCTAAGCACAGCTGCATTTCTCTGCTAAAGAAAAAAATTAGGAGGCTAAATTACTGTCACCTCTCTCATGAAAGAAAGAAATAAGGAAGAACACCCAAAGCTTTAGCAGCCATCTGATCCTCTAAATCTTTATTATCATTACTATTATCAGCCTCACTTTTAAAATCAAACTTAATTCTGCTCAAAGTGTCTCTAGGTTTGAAAAATTGGTCATGAAATTGTATTTATATTTTAATAGCATACAAGCATCCAGAGTATCATGTAAGGTATGCATGCCCAAAATGTTCCCTTCAAAAAGGAAAAGTCCATTTCATTGTACAAATCCAACAGAAAGAATATAAAGGACAGAAAATTTAACTAAGACTCAGAAGCAAACAGGAGATATGATGGGAAAATTAGTTCAGTACAAAGGAAACCTCTATATGAAATCAGAGAAAGAAAAGAAAAGTAGAAAAGAGCTACCCTTGTTTCCCTGTTCAGTGCTTCTACTAGCTTGTTAGACTCTTCTGAAGTAACTTTCTTTTAAAATGGTGAATTATTTTCTAAATTTTTCTGAAGTAGATATTAGATATCTGAAAAAGACACCATTCAGAAGATAATGAACTTTATGTGTAAAATTCTGTGGTGCAAGCCAGACTGAAAAGGAAGGCAAAATTTCTAGTTGATTTTCATAGACTGAACTGACAAAAATATTAGAAATATTTGACAAAATTTATTATGGTCTTTGATAAAATTTTACAAGGGATTGTAGAGGTCCTCAGCTCCTAGAAACATGCAAGTATATGTGGGCACCTGAAACTGGAACTGTTAATTCCAGAAAAGCAGTAAAGGAAATCTAACAAGTGAATTTATTCTTTTTGGTCAGGAAATGGGCTATCATACTTATTTTAAATATAATTAATTCTTTTCCAGTAGTAAAAAGAGTTGGCATTTGACCCTAAGTTTAAATATTATGTCTTTGACTTATAGCACTCATTCCATTCTCGTGTTTTAGACTAACAATATGCTTAGTCTGGACTTAAATTAATGCTTTATGAGTATATACAATTGTAAACGCCTAAATAAATATTACTAAACCAAGACATCAAGAACACAGGTCAAGCCATTTATGAAGGAATAAGGTAGGCTGACGCTCTAGAATCACCACAGAGTTAATTTCTTCTTTCAGTTATCAGCTGAGAATCTGTCTTCTCTGAACATTTAACAGAACTCAAAAGTAAAAAAGCACCTGCAGCCACCAGAAAATGGATCACCTAAATCCCTCAGAGATTTTCTGGTTTCCTAACTGCATGCACTGAATAATTTTTGTGGTTGGCACTACTGAAATAAATGTAAGAATTTCAAACGATTGTAGCTGTTGCAGTAGGACGGAACCCTTAAATTTTAGACTTCTTCAGTGTTATGTATTATTATGTACTCTGATATACTAATTCATTTTTCATCTACTTACAGCTTTTGAAATACAGCATGTATTTTTAACACTTTCTGATGTCAAGCATTTTAGGAAACAAAAGAGTAAGTGAAAACTGTTTATGTTAATTTTTATGGTGGGAAAAAATCAGCTTAAGAAAATCAGAGGTCAATTTTATAAAGCATGATGTATGTCATAAATAGAGTTAAACATGCTATTGATTTATTCATACTTTTGTGCTGGAGGCAAAGAACACAGCAGCAAAACGCAAGCTACCTTGTACTATAAAGCAAGTACCAAGTGTTGCGTTTCAATCTTCCTCCACTTAGTACCTAAGCAGAGTAAGCATTTTACTAAGTTAATTCCAGACAACCAATACCTAATATTAAGCACATTTGTCTAGCACTCTCATAAAATGCCTAAATGAGAATAAACCAATTTATGCAGTCACATTCCTTTTCATTTTGCTTATAAAAGCAAATATAAAAATGTAGCCTGATATATGCATAATCATTTGTTTTCTTACTCAAATAGTACAGCTATTCCTATGCAAATCTCTACCATTTTCTAAAACTGTATTACATACAATTTTTGAGGTCACTACTGCAGAAGATCAGAAAATGAGTAAGAATCAGGATCCACTTGTATTAGATGTTATGGATACTGCAGAAAGAGATTTTGATTCTGGGGGCATACTCTCTGAACTAAAAGATGACCTCAATTTGTGTAAGAAGAAATTAAACACAATAACAATTCCAGGAATGTATGTTGATATATGGCAGAGAATCATGGTCTAAAAGCCCATCACAGTTCAACACTCTAGTGTTAATTACTCTGAAATCCTTTTTATTTTGTTAATTTAAGACATCAACTTGCTTATGTTTAAAGCTGTATTTAAAAATCACACACCACGGCCTTCCAGAGATGTAGATAAAGGCACCCTGCTTTCCAGCTGAAGAACTCTAGGTTCTTGGCAAGAGTTTTTATAGACCTGGAGATTGTTCAACTTGTATCTTGGAGACAAAAATGGCAGAGCTGATCCACACAAAGAGGTCACTGCTTTATCCTTTCTTTTTTTACAGCTAGTGTTACCTTATTTTAAAAACATATGTCTCACTCTTTCACCCTACTTTAAAAATAAGCCTATCAAGACATATTCTAACACAAGAGGAAAAGGCAGTCACATGCACTAGGGGATATCAGAAAAGTATGTGATTAATTTTAGAGTTTACACCACAATATTATCAATTTGATATCATTAGCAGTCACAACGTGAGTCCCTGGGAGAAAGCATCTGGAACTCTGTGGAATTTGCATATCTCTGCTTTCTACACACTTACCTTGGCTTATACGTAAGTTTGGGATAACTAAAACGATGATACCTAGCAAAACCGCCTACTGCTGACAATTCTTTCATAGACAGCAGATTCCGAAGAATAACAGAAATTACTTAAATGACACCATTCTTTACTGGCTCAAAGGCAATACAGTGTGGAAGAAAGACAAGAGTCAGTCATATGAGAGCTGTTCGGATTGTGTAAGAAACAGAGAAAAAGAATATACAGTATCGTGCATTCTTCCTCTATTTATGTTCTACAGAGGGGTAGTGTTGCTGGAAGTGTACCTACATAACAAGACTCATGAATGCAAAAAGGACATTATTGCTGCCAGGACAGACAGTGTAGAAAGTATGATGGTAAACCCAACAATTCAACAGAAAGGCATAGCACTTGAAAGAACATAAGGAGCAGGAAGAAAGAGCAAATGTCTATGAAACTGCTGATCTAAGGAGTATGCAGTGACAGGACATGCGGGCATAGTTCAAACTTGCATCAGGGGAGGTTCACACTTGACATTAGGAAGCATTTGTCTACCTAGAGGTTGGTCAAACATAGCAACAGGCTTCCTTGAGAGGTGGTTGATGCCTGCTACCCATCAGTGTTTAAAAGGCTTTTTGAACAATGCCCTCAGTATCATGCTCTAACTTTTGATCAGCCCTGAAGTGGTCAGGCAGTTGGATCAGGTGAATTTTGTAGGTCCCTTCCTACTGTTCTTTCTATTCTATTCTATTCTATTCTATTCTATTCTATTCTATTCTATTCTATTCTAAAAAATAATAAAAAAAGAGTAATCTTCATCATAATTACCTGAAATAAGTTGGTTTATGGTTTTTTTCATATAATTGTGAATAATCTAAAGGGAGACACTATGGCAATTCTCAACTGATTTTGTGGATATAGTATCCCAAGAGTGACATGAGAAACACTTGACCATGACCTTTCATATTGCAGACAGCTGATTATTCTGCTCAATTAACAGAGGTTTTGACCATTTAGAAAATATTGCAGTTTTTCCATACACAAGCAAATCTAACTCGAAATCATCAGCTATTTTCAAAAGTTTTGGGGTTGAAATAAAATCCTGTATTGAAATAAAATTCAGATCTTATGAGGGAGGTACAAATGAACAATTTATAATGTGATATTGAATATATTAGTGTACAGGCTCAATGAAGGAGACTCCATACTCCTTAATTTACAGTGACTGATTTAATTTTAGTGGTGGGGTAAGGAATTGCACTAGATCACTTGTTCATGAAACATCTGCATTATTATTAAGTGAAGCTACCGGCACTGTGTTCCTGTCTTCTATTCCAGCTGCAATTCAATGAAAGTCTAAAATGCAACTGCTGACTCTCAGGGTACCATGCACTGAACCATTTATGAATGAAAATTTAGTTAAATGAAATCATTCACTTTCCACTTCTTAGCACCTAGACAAATAAATAAATAGACAAATAATATATATATATATGCTGAGGAAACAGATAACAGATTCAACACATAAAAAGACAATTTTCTATCAATTCCTCAAAGAACAAAAAAACTGCTAACGCCTCTATAAAGTCCAAATCTTCAAATTTGCTAAGAAATTCTGCACTTTTCCCTAATGTAGCTGGTTTTACATGAAAAATTAAAAGGCTTCTGTGCAATGTGTAGGTTTCCTAAACTGGCTCTGGAATATCAAATGCTAGGTATTTTTTTTCTTAATGTATACCCATATACTGTCTTCAAAAGAGAAATCTGAAATTTTCTCTTAAAAATTTGAAAGAAAGCAATTTTTTCATAAACAGAGAAGTGTTCTAAGGAAGGGCTGGAAACATTTCCCCCGGTATATCATAGTAAAGAAACTACAGATACAGTTTGTATAATCTAACAGTACTACACAAAGTACAAATGGCACATACATATTTTGTTATTCGCAGAAATGATACTTCCATTAAGCAGTATTAACTATGTCTTTCTGGATTCTTAAAATTAAATTTAAAGGCATTCACCTTCCCCTGTCTTGCAAAGAATATTACAAATGAGTAGGACTGCCTTTACACTACATTCCTAAGTGCAGTATTTTGACATGTATGGTTGCTACTTTATTTAATTTCTTTGTGACACATTATTCAGTATGGATATTCACCATGTTCACGCTGGTGAAGACTAAAACACACACCTCACCACCTACTTAAACCGCAGTGTTTTGAGTCCCTTGTGTTCTCTGTTACAATGACAGTCTCCTAATCTATTTAAATCACTGATGCATTCTGTACCTTACAGAAAATGGTGAATGTGAAATTCTGCTTCATCTAAATCACTGAAAAGCTAGAACACATTATAACATGATCTCAAATGTCTTCATATAACTGACACAAATGTTTACTGAAATGATTGTTATTTCCTTGCGTATGAGAGAAAATATGAAAAAGTTACACTATAAAAATCTTTCAACATTTTATGCAAATACGAACACTTCAATACAGAAGCAATTACAAGGTAGAATAAATTGGACAGACAATTTCTACTTTTGATAATTCAGGATTTCTTATTAAACTAAGTGCAATTGGCATGAGAGGAATACTAATTTTCCGTATTTGAAAGCTGGTGTTCTGAGAAAACTCAGGTATTAATCCAGAAGGAAAAATCTTCATATACCTAATTTCTTACGGGTTCTACAGGGGAAAAGATTAACCCTAAACCCCTTGTCATTTGGGAGAAAATTTATTTCCCAAATGTTTAGAAACCATAGTTATACTAAATGTGCACAAACCAACACTGTTTCTCAAGATTTCATACACTATATGAGGTATGCAAAAAAAGCATGTTCCTTGGACTCTAATAATCTAACATGTATTCTGCCCATGGCATACAGATTGATTATTCATTTTTCAGAAATTTTATCCCACCAAATTAGCTTATCTAAGGAAATGCAGATGTATCAGAACAGAAAATCTAAGAAACACTACCTGTAGCTTAGTTGTATAAACATCACGCCACCACCAACCTGCAAAAATGCTTGCAAAATACCACAAAGTCAGGGTTTGACTCTGGTGAGAAGATTGTTATCACTATAGAGAGGGAAAATACCACACTTTCTGAAAACTAGCCTTAAAATTAGCCTATAGAAAACAAAGAGAAAAAGATCCAAGACTTCCAAGACTTTATTCCAAGAATCCAGGCTTCCTGTAAAAGTAGTAGAACTTACAAGAATGCTGCAGCTGCAATATTTAACATTGTTCTGGACGCTTCAGGAAGCTGAGATGAAAACATTCCAAACACTATGTACTATGTCTCAGTAATTCAGAAACTTATTCTGTTTTAATCATTGATCACCTCCCAGATAAAGACAAGACTAATGTCAATGTTCAGTTTATGAATCCAGCACCCCTTGTAATTATACTTTCCAAGCATTCCTCAACTCAATTCTATCAGCTCTATCTCATATCACAGTATTTTGCATCAAGAATCTTTTTTTTTTCCATCTACAGCAAGGTTAGGCCACATCACTGCCTAAATCATACACTGATTATTAATCAAGGTTTTCCCTCATCACAATCAGTTTAGTCTTGTTAGTGAGTTTGCATTCATTTTTATTAGGTCTAGAAGGAATTTAAAGCTGAAAAGCATAGCAGTGAAAAGAGATGGGGACTGCTGCTCTCATTCTGTGACTGCTATAAAAAGCTGTACCCTCTTTTCAGAGGACTACGTTAAAATGGAGTGTTCTTAAAAAAAATATATAAATATATATATATAAAAATATTAATACAGTTGTCAATAGAAGTCAGAAAAGGAAGTCATTTTCTTGTTCATACATTAGGACTTGGCCTTGCCAGAAAGAGAATGACTCACAAGTATTACTGCTGTAACATTATGGAAAAGCTAGATTTTCATAAGTCAGATGTCCTTTTCTCCCCATGACTTCAGCTGAATACACTGTTAACAGGCATTTCCTTGTAAGACAGTAACTTATTGTAAGACACAGTCATTTCACTGTTGCTGAATGTTAAGCATGTGATATGCCTGAAGTCTACAATTTCAATGAGAGCAAATGGAGTACATAAACCAAGATGTTACTGCAACTCTTGGTAAGAACACTGCCAACCTAAGAGTTACAGTCAACATCTTGTCCTTTATTATCTTTTCTGCAAAGGTTACTGACATCTCTCGGGACTTATTTCGATACAAGTGAACTGCTCGACATTTTCTGTAAGCTTAGTAATTTCTGTTCTAGTTACTTCACCATCTGAAGACATGACCGGAGAAAGGAACAGCAAAAATGTCTAAAGTCTGTTTTTACTTATGCTACTCCTGAGCAAAAAAAAATATGCAAAGAGCCTATCTGAAAAAGTAACGACTGTCATTAGTAAGCCAGATGTACTAGTGTCCTGGTTCCAGCTAGAAGACAGTTTTATTCTTAGTAGCTGCTGTGTTTTGGATTTAGTATGACAGTAATGTTGCTAATACATTGTGGTTTAGTTGTTGCTAAGCTGTGTTTATATCCAGTCCAGGACCTTTTTTGTTTCCCACAGAAGCTAAGAGGGAGCTTAGACAGCACAAGCTGACCAAAGGAATATTCCACATCATAGATGTCATGCTCAATATAGAAATGGAAGTTGGCTGGGAGGCATAAATCCACAATCACTGCTTGGGCCATGATGGGCAACTGACAATCAGGTAGTGAGCAATTGTATTGCATCCTTGATTTGTATATTCTTTTACCATTATTATTATTACTTTATTCTTTGTTGCTGTTCCATTAAACTGTCTTTACCTCAACCCACAAGTTTGGGTGGTGGGTTTTTTCCCCCCCCTTTTTCTCTCTCTTCTCTCAAGCCTACTGATGGAAGTAGGGAGTAGAACAGCTGTGTGTTCCTTGTTGATGGCTGCGGTTAAACAACAACAATTATAAAAGCTTCAAAACCTGTGTTTTTTCCACATCTGTATACTGCAATGGAAATACACAGAAGTACCCATGGTCAATCCACATGGTTAATGATGAAGACTAAGAAAATGTTAAAGATTTTTTCTTTTTAAAGTCACATTAATTAAAGAAAAGAGGAAAAGAATGAAGTTTAGTGAAAAGACCAAACAAGAAAAATGTTTAGTTCTACATATAGCAGGTGAGAAAAATACATTATCTCTCATAAACTCTGGTAAAAGTTGCGTAATCCCATGAAGGTTTCTGATATGTATATTTTATGCTGAATTCAGAGAAATTATGTGACAAAAATCGTGCAAATTAAACAAAACTGGTAAGAATTTTGCCCAGTTTATAACATTTCTGTTTATGATGGGCAAATGGGATTGTATTCAACTACTTGTCTTGTCATCTTACCTATGATAAACCATTACAAACCACCCCCCCATTCCTCTCCCTTCTTCCTCTGTCAATTATAATGCAAATTTTCATTGAAACTTACATTGTATTCCTATTAAATTTCATTATAAAAAATTACCCTAATAATTTTCTTTTCACATATGACCTCTTTTAAAGTTAATATCATCACTTTCTTTTTCCATTCATGTATTTTTAAATAAGGTTACTGATTCCATTTAGTCCCTGAGAAACACCATTATTGGGGAAAGCTTATATAAGCAAACAAGCCAGATAAAGGCATTTTCCAGGTTTTAAAACAAATATATAAAGGAATGGAAAGATTACATAGCTTGACAAAAACTACGGAGTAAATTAAAATTAAGAATTTAGTTTATATCCAAAAAATCTCAAGCACATACTGTAACTGCAAGACAATTCAATCACCTCTCTCTTCTAAGAACAAATTAGAGATGAAAAAAGAAACACCCTAGTGTTGTCCAAATTCAAGAACTATTGTGTAACACCATATTCTCTTGGTTTTACCTCCCACTGTAACCGGTAACTTCTAGAAATTAAGCTGCCTAGCAAAAAATCTCCAATAATGATACCTTTTAACAAAGTATATTTGGTTCTGTTTGAAAATATAAAAGTGTCTAAAGAGGTTGTTTTCTTCTAAGAAGTACAGTTACATTTCTATCTTTGTGAGTTCTACTGGCAATTTCAAGGCTTTAACTGGAGAATGAAAGAGAACAGCTCCAGAAGTACATAATGCAGTGACAACAGCAATACAAATAACATCCTCATATTTGGATTTTTTGTATAGTTTCCACCAAGGACATTATTGTCATGATCTTCGTCTTTGGACGGATCGCATGCAGGAAATTTCTGCATACAGGGTCTGAAGAACAAAATTACTCAATTGAGACTATCCATGGCACGCAATATAACCATAACTTCAGTGGTCGTCTCACAAGGGCCAAAGATTAAACTACTTTTCTCATTGTTTTGTGTTTCAGCACCACTGGTCAAGCTGCAAGAACAGCTCTCTCCTTGCATTAATAAAGAAAAAAACAGCAAACCCTAAGTAAAAATTACTTGTTGCAGAGTTCAAATAAAAGCTAACTTCTTTGAAAATATATGTCAGCCCAAATACCATTTTCCAAGTTCAGGGCACTTATGACCAAAACAAATGTTGTTGTGTTTGCCAGGGAGAGGGGAAAGGAGTATTATATAGAAATGTATGTACACCCATCTCTAGTGACAAGAATGTAAAAAAAGATATCCATCACTAGCTATTTGTTATCACATCTAGTAACAGTACAAACGTGCTTACACCTGGAGAAAGAATACTTTTATCCAGGTAAAGATCTGTCATAAGTAACATATGTGGTGTCTTCCAATCTTTTCCATGTGGTTTGAATCCATCTGTACTTGTCTTATTTAACACAGACCTAGTCTACAAATTATTCTATTCCCTTCAGCAGCTTTTTTTACAATGATGTCACCTCTAGCAGCTGCTGTGTTTTGCTTAGGCTAAAGAAGAAATGCTTCCTACTGCCTCCAGTCATTCTTGTTGATCGCCTTTGAATCTTCTCCAACTGCGTTACTCTGCTCTGTAATTCAGCACTATTGCTTCACTCCCACTTTTCCAGATTTGAAAAGAATAACAAATACATTTATGTAGTTCTAATTTATTAATTTAAGCAAACAGTGATAAATGAAACATTTTATTCCATTTTCATTGGAAGTCCATTTTAATGTCACATAACTAACACTGTCATTCAGGACATTTTTCTGTACCACTCTAAGTAACTTGGCCACACCTACAGGCCATAATGATTCATAAATTCACCATCAGGTATTTCTGCATATGCTTGAACGTCATTTTCAGAGATGTTTTTAGTGATGTCCATCTCTGGCAGTGACTTAAAGGACAACCAGATTTATCTCAAAAGTTTCAAGCCAGAATCTAAACATGGTTCCCGAAAGAAAATTTCCATTTACTTTTTTTTAGCATTTTAACACTTATACAGTCCTTCAAGTCTGTGTTCAAACTCAGTGAAACTCACTAATACCTTGTAAAATAATTAACTTCAGTCATTTAGTGTTCCTGTAAGTAATGTTGTAGGCCGCTGCAACTTGAGTCTTGTTTTCATTTATCTAGACCTACTAGTATTAAGATCACTATAAAAATTTTGAACTGTACTGGTAATGAAAAACAAACAAGCAAACAAACAAAGAAGCAAACAAAAAAACCAAAACCAAACCAGAAAAAACCTGAATGCACATACTTGTAAAAATAATAAACCATCACTGTGGTCATTAAGCATAGGATTTTTTTACAGAAGCACACACACAATTTTCAGCTTCACATGACAATGAAAAGCAATTTACCCCCTAGTGACAGTAAGTTGGATTCTGTCTAGAAATTAATATTTTATGATCTGTTTCTTATGCAAACAGAGGACCGCAACACTTAGCTTCTGTATTAGCTGAAGATGTCACTAAGAAGAAACTCCAATAGTGTATATAAAGCATTTCTACCTAGAGATCATGAACATACAGCCATAAAGATGAGATGTTTTACAAATGGTGGTCTCCAGGGAGCTTTATAGTATTGCTTTCACAGATGCTTCATTCAATTGATAGATCACAATCCTTTAACCCGGCTAACAACTGAGAGGGCTGAACACCCTTCCCCCCTCCCCCCGCCTCCCCCTTCCTCGTTAATGACAATAGTGTCTTTGCTGCTGCCATTTACATTTTCAAGTCTAGGAAATGAAATTCTGTCTCCTCGATGTCAGATATAACAGGATTCAAGACTAAATATACTTCAGAGTTTTCAGACTGCAACCAAATATCTGCACAGGAATTGCTGAATCAATTTGATGTTTTTTTTCCTAGTGTGAGGCAGCACTTGTTCTAAAGAAACATATTGATCTTATAGTAATACACACAGGATTAGTAGCTGTACTAGAGAGTGCACTTTGTACAACAGACTACATGTGCTTCTGCAACCCATACAATGTCTTAGCACTACTTGTATTTGACTCAGGTCACAAAGATCTTCTGTGAAACATTTTGCTAGAAATGCAAATATTCTATACTCTGAAAAGCTACAAATTTTCTGTTCAGTGGACAGCAACCTCTGCAACTAAAGCACAAAATGAGTGTGTGACGAGCTTTTCTAGAATTCCATGTCTAAGCCAGAAACTTGACCACATGATCTCCGGTCGGGTCAAAAGACCTATTTTGTCCTTCCTATTACCTTTAAAGTATGTATGAATACTCTTAATGGACGTACAAGAAATAAGCAGCAAATATATAAAACATATATGTATACAGGCTTTAACCCTAAACAGAAAATATGACTTCTCTTTCCTATAATACGAAATATGGTACAATTTCAATTGGTTCAGACAACAATTTTGTTATTCTGACTATAAGAAAATGGCTACCAGTTCCTCTACAGACAAATCCAACATTTTTATAAATTAGAAGAATCTGCACCTGTCAGTTTCTGGGGTCTTCAAAAATTCATGGGAGACAACTCATTATTTTATATCTCCTTCCCTACTCGCTTATTCCTTTTTGCACTCCAGCACAGTAAGCTCACTCTCCTCAGGGGCTAGTCACAAGAGTTTTATTTACCAAGCAACGCTGAATATGACAAGCAAATTGTTCATTAATTTGTCTCAGTATTTTACCTATTTAATAATAAGAAACGACATAACATAGTTCTTAAAAAGATCCATTATTTTTCCTTCCCAAATGCTAGGAAAAATAATACTCAGTATTCCATCTTTATATTTCCAGCTTGACTAAAAAGTGACAGCTACATACACTCTCATTTCACAGCAACATATACTGTGAAATATAAAAAGACTGAAAGTAACCAGTAATAATGAAAAGATGTACAATTTACTTACTGAAATTTTACCACATTCTTCTTTTGTATCTCTAATCTAAAATCACTCCAAATCCAGGAGTGGTTGGATGAAACAGGATTCCATTTAAATTTAGGTATTATTAATAATACATCTATGGTACAGTAAAGAGTTTGATTTTACAGTACTTTTTCATTAAAAAAATTAAAACAAAAATACACACAACATTGTAAGCACTTTAGAGATTATATTGGATTCACTCTTCGTGTTTTGTCATGTTGCTATTCTAATTTTCACCTTCATAAGCAGGCAAAAATGTTTGCACAGAGTTTCTGTAAAGATTTCACATTATCCTCAAAAATGCATATATTCTTCAAACCATAACTTTAACTTTCATGCTAGAATATGACTTTCAGCATAAAACTCCGAAGCATGTAGATCTATCACTGTTGATCTGTTTAAGGCCTTAATAGCTTTTGTCATCTTAATGCTCAGTGGACTGTTTCTACTGTTTCTTTCAACTATCATGATACTTTGTCAAGAGTCACTAGGACATGCCCCAAAACCTTAGGTAAAATTTAAAATGAAGTTGCCAGCAGCTTCCATAAGTGCACAGCGTTGTTGACAGGCAACCCATTAGCAGCAGACTGTCCCAGCTTTCTGGCAGCAGTAGTCAATCCAAGCATCCTGCTGCTTGCAGAGCTTTATCTGAATACACAATGCCAGTGCAGGCTCATCTCTTCAGGACTTTGACAGGCACCTGGTGAATTTTGCAATTAATATTATGATTATGCACTTTCTGCCAGTAATGTCCTTGAAACTATGAAATGTTCCCTACTGTATCTGGGAAGGAGAAAAACACTGAGGG
This sequence comes from Thinocorus orbignyianus, assembly GCA_013400375.1. Lineage (NCBI taxonomy): Eukaryota > Metazoa > Chordata > Aves > Ciconiiformes > Thinocoridae > Thinocorus > Thinocorus orbignyianus. The sequence goes on along the minus strand of VXBW01005129.1, from coordinate 226,545 downwards.
ACAAGGAAGAGGAACTCATTTGATGACCAGGACAGTCTTAAAATATTAAACTGTGATGTAGCAAAATCCTTTTGAAGATAATTGAACTAGTCATTAGCAGTATTTTAACAACAACAATTTAAGAGATTACTGATCAGTGCTGGAAAAAGCAAATAGCCTTGACACATTCTTCCAACCCTGTGAGATTAGGGTCTGCATCTGCAATATGAGTGGGAATTTAGTAATCAAAAGTTTGCACCACTCTATCAAGTTGTGAATGGACAAGTACAAGTTACATTTTTATCTCTTTTGATCTAAGATATGTCTAAATACGGTGTAAAGTAGGCCCCTATTAACCTGACTCAACTCTGTACTTATTTCGGGTGCAGCTGTCAAAAAGTATTCCAAGACTATTTGATGTAAAGCACTGGAGACACTATCAAGTGTACTTCTCAAGTTGAATGTTTACATAATGCTTTGAGTCAAAGTAAAAAAAATAAGGAGGAAAATCCACTAACAATCCCAAATCCCTTGTTAGCATTAAATTTCTGCTAGACCATCCCAAATCAGTACTTAGTTTGTGTTGTAGACAAGTTTACTGTCCTGTATTAAATTAACTGAACTAAAACAAATAAATCTAATTACTTGAAACTTACACAGAAACTTAGAGCTTTTGTGAATTTTTGTGATTATTACACTTTCTCACCAATGTTAAAATTACTGAGAACAGAGGTAGAACCAGATGGTATCACAGGAAAGAGGGAATTATTGTATTGTACCAGAACAATGGTTCATATCTTTACTCTAAGAATGGCCAATACCAGCTGCTTTAGTGAAGAGTACAATAAACCCAACAGGAGGTCGTTACTGCTTTTCTTGAATCAGAAACACCATGGAGCCAAGTAATTATTTTTTTTTTTCCTCAGCAAATTCTCTGTAATAAACACATTCAGAAATGGCTGTGCATTTGAGCAAGAAAATGTAATTATTCTTCAGTAATATTTCACATTAGGCTTAGAGATACTCTAATCATCATTAAGTTGCAGAAAAAATGTGAACAAAGGACAGAGTGCACACCTAGGCAGAGTGCCCATATTTTTCACAGAATGCCACAAATATCTTAGCTATTCAGTTTTTGTGAAAGCTTGTTTCTTTACATATTTTTAATGTATTTGGGGTTTGCAAGGGAAAGATGGGATAATGCCATTTCTCTATTACCTACAAGCCAAACTGCACATGAACACAAGTTTAGGAACCACCATGATGGGTAGAAGCACTGGAAATTAAATGTTGTGAATTAAGCTTCTAAATCAGCATCATGATCTTCCAAGGTGCTGAGCTATGGAACCTATCAATTGTAGAAAGATGATGAGTATCAGTTACTTCTGGTACTGAGGCTTTAAAAAAACCCCAAACCAGGCAGGCAAACCCTAGCCATCCTCTCTAACAGAAATCCAAATCATCCTTTGTATCTTTAGGCAATGTGACCTGCATACAGTCCCATTTCAGAAAATGCATCTAACTAGCTTTGTCCAGCTATTTTTACACTATTACATTCTGGGTTTAGGTAGCTATCTCTACAGCATTAATGTTTTTCACTAAAAGATACACACCAGGACACATGCAGACCATGCAACTCATCTGCTGAGACTACTGGCTCTATCTGTGTGTGCACACACAGCTTGATGCAGCAAGGCTGTTCAGAAACTCAGTTGTGCAGAAGCAAAACTTCCTCACCTTCAAACACCTACTGGCCCTAGAAAAACTGCAGAAAAAACCCTATTTGACACTGCTGAGCTCCCAGTCAGCAGTACTGTAAACTGTGTGACAGTAAATGCTTGTTTGCACAAAGTGAAGATTCAAACAGCTGTTTTTACCAAAACGTTCTTTATATGGGGCAAAAAAATCACTTAGCTAACATGTTGCACACCACATTCAAACCACATGTTGAAGGAAAAAGAATAAACTACATGTGCTTTACAGGCATGTGTCTATGCATACACACTTGTATTTTCATCATAAAACTCAGTAAGCAATGCAGTGAAAAATTTTCCTTTCCTGGCCCCTCAAAAGAGGGACTTCTTTTTGGAGTACTGGAACCTCGTAATCTGAATGCAGTATGAAGATGCTGTACCTAACCTGTGCACAGCACAGGAAAACACGTTCATTAACTTAATTTCTTTGCCATACTTATTTAGGAATGGTAAAGTCATCACTGGAGTGGTATCAGTGGGAACTATACCTCAAGCACAAAAATGTGCTTACGGTAACCAAGGGCTTATATGGTCCTTTTCAAAGCAATTCTGGCACAAAGAATTTCAAATTTCTCAGAACTGGTGTGAAGAGTCTTCAGCATTTTTAGAGCCATTCCATTATTCAGACACAAATTACTGTAATAACAAATGATTGCAGGTAAAACTGGTTGAAGGAGATCAAGCTGCTTTAAATTCAGCTGCTGCTTGACTAAACAAGCTTTGTACAACAGCAATGTTATACACAAATGAATGCAAATATTTTTACGTATTTGACTGACATTTATCATTGGTCTAGATATTCAGGAAAATTGTCTTGGTCTTACCATACTGGAAAGCGAATTTTCCTTTCATTGTGTACTCCTTCAAGTAGATGTGCACATATTGTCCTGTTAAAGGCTTTATCTCTCAGAATCATCCCCAGAAAGTTTCCTAATAAGGAACAATTATTGTATTTTTTTTTTAGAACTGAAGCTAGGCACTAGCTCTCCAATTCCTTACACATCATTGCCATCCAGGATTTTCCTCTCCACCAAGACTGGGGTATGCATGCATTGATAGTTCCAAATGATTCACTAGCCTTTGCAATTCCAATTATATTAGTTTTGGCAGATTTATATTTGATGCATAATTCAATATAGAGTGTATAAAACAACAGGCACAACTACTCAATCAAAGTTACATAAATATTTCCAGTGAAATACCTTGTTATCAGCTACTTGTAACTTGCAATTAACAGGCTGTCACACAAACTCTTGGCCTAAGTCTCATGTTGACAACTGGAGCAAAATGTATTTGCTCATCTTCTATATGAACGCATCCACATATTCAGGCTCCCCTGTCTCTGCACATTTGTATGAAGATTCTCACTACACAGATGTCCCTCCCTGGTACATACTTCCCCACTATTTCAGAGATAGGAGTAACAGTACATAATATTGAGTATGTCAGGAAAAACAGAGTCTGAGAAGGGCTGCAGCTTTACTGAGGGGACCATCCTCAATGCATCCATGTAAAAACATCATGTAACTTGTGCTATTCCCTGTGCACCACATCACACACGGGCCAACATCTAGCTCTACAAACTGTAGTCCTGCTGTTCGGGCTGCATGTTTGATACAGAGTTCGTTGTTCTGGTCATGACAGTGTGTAATTCTGAACAGCGGTAGACATGTTAAGGAAGTAATTCTTAGGATAACACAGATTTTTCCAAAGTAATTGTTTCCTTGCTATTATTTTAGAGTTTATGCTAGTGAATACTTTCAGGAACTGTCCTCATTGCTAAGAAAAACTTTGACACTTGTGTGCTCAAACACACAGAAAGATCTCTTATCAATCAGAGACAGCAAGATTAAATGACTGTTGCTTTTTTTTTAAAAAGAAAATTATTAATATAAACATGGTAGGTTTCACCACTGTAACACACACTAATGAGTTAAATGCACCTATATTAAGGATACATGGATTATGCCACTGGAGATAATATGACATTCCAGTAAATATAAAAACAAAAATATAAGGAAGAAATATGCACTTGCAACAGACTTCCACCATAATGACAAAACAAAAAAGGGGGGAAGAAAGAAGGATGATTTTCCAATTTTACAAAATTTATGTCAAACTTGAAAAGAGGGAAGAAGCAAACTGCTCCTCTAAATATCTTAGTATTCCATGCATGCAGATGTGTAAAAACCCAATTTATACAAATTGCTTTTTAAAGACAACTCTTTCACAGTGAGTAAGATTGTTTGTATACAGTAGGACTTCATGATTCTTCACGGACCATAATTGCTATTCTTATTACCCATTTTCAATTATCCTTTTCCTTCTTGTCCCCTATTCTGTCTGGTTAAGGGTCCTAGAATTCAAAGAATTTTTTTCAGAGAATTCAGCATTTTTCCTAATTTTAAAGATTTCTTCATTTTTCTTCTTTATTTTCCATAATAAATATATGCACAATAGTTGCTCTGCTCTATATTACAGTTAAGTACTTCAGCAGATAAAGCTTTCTTCTTTTCTGTGTGACAGTACAGCTTCTTATCAAGTTTAGCTTTAGGAACACCCAAAACTTGCTCCATACAATTATTCAATAAATCCACATGATGAAAACACACACAAACACATGCTTCCCCAAAACAATCCTAATGAACTGAATGCCAGTATGAGTCCACTGTTTCTTATTTTACTTTGAAGCATGAATGAACATGTATACGCAGCTAATGCCTGCTCTCCATTTCTTCCCTGTGGCCAGTGCTGTACTACTCTGCCAAGTGACTTTGTCCTTTACTGGGGCTATGTAACATGCCTAGTAAGTAATATAAACACATGTCCTTAAAAATTCTCCACAAGATTCATAGGAGATGTTTTCTTCTTCTTTTGGTAGATTGAATGGGGAAGTGCGAAGAAAAGGAAAGATTTTCTAACTGGCAGAATGTTGTTTTCCTTCTTTCAAGTGGAAAAGTTATGTTTTGTATGTGTTCTTTATTGTATAATTAGCTATTTTGAGTTAGTATTTTAAAACACTTTAAAATCACTTTAAGGGTCAAAACTGAATCCAAGAATTTTGATTTACCTTATTCAGTTGCTGTTTGCATCCTAATTAACAATTTACCCTCTGCTTTTTGGTTTTTTGTTTAATATTTCAGCAATTCAAAGATACTTAAAGTTTGGAGAAAACACAAAAGGTTTTTGCTGTCCTGGTGGTATAAATTAAGACCCATCTTGTAAAACTCTAGCTCACTAGATACAGCACACAGGAAAAAATATTTCCTCTTCTTGATACCACATCTGCTTCCAAATGACCTCATTAAAAACCTTGTTCACTTCTGATATGAAGTTCTGACGATAGCTCCTGTTCTTTGAAGCATTTTCTTCCCCTACCAGTACCCAAAACTTTTCAAGAAAAACAGAAGAACCTGAGCTAAAAGCAGAGAAACTTCAGGGTGTACTTCCCTTGAGGCAAGTTGAGGCAAGGAGAGGTGAGGGAAAGAAAGAGGAGGGGGCAAATGGAAAAGTTTCATATGGAGTTTCGAGTGACAAATTTTATGTTTGAAAGACTGTAAAAAGAACACCATTTTGCTACTTTTTTTTTTTTATTGGAACATTTTTATTCTGAGGATTTTTCCCACAGTATGCAAGATACTATGAAACAATGATAACTCAGAATGGAACCAAATCTTGTCTGTTAAGTAGCCTTTCTCAGTTAACCAGAACCAGCCTAACCAGTGGGAGAAATACAAAATCATAAAACACACCAAAAACCTGCTCATTCCAAGGGGTCGAGTTTGACCTTGATCATACTGCCTGTACATGCTGTTGCTGTACTGGCTATTTTTGCAGAGGACCAGCCTCCTCCACAGTCACTCATCTATGCCTTACTCTGCCCACTCAGTCTCATAGGAGATGGAAGAAGCTATCAATGCAATGGCTGAGCAGCTCACATGCACACTTTGCCCACCATGCTCTCATTCAAACAGCTGTCATTCACCAAGGCAGCAAGAAGTCCTATACGTCAATGCTCTAATGAAGGGTGAGAGATTGAGGACAGCAATCTCAGTGGCAGCATGAGAATAGGCACACTGCTGTTAACTGCCTTCAAAGGGAAAGCAAAGCACTCATTTTAAGTTTTGCTGTATGCTCCTTCTTTGTTCTCCAAAAATATAACAATTGCTGGAAAGGTAGTCAAAGAAATAAAGTGCAACCCCCCACCATTCAGCAGCTGAAAAGGCCACCATGCAGTCAAACCTATCCTCAGAAACTTCATATTCTAGTTCCTAATGGCTGTGTTTACTGTTTTGAATCCTGCATGACACAGGAACTATGGTAGGGCAGTACCTAAACCGGATCACTATCTCTAACCACCATCAATTATATGCAGTAATTTTCAGACTTCCAGCAAAACATATGCTGATGAATACAGAAGGATTTTACTCCTCCTCAACTTGCCAGTAAAAAATGCATTGCCTGAATTAATCATGTTCTTGTCAGGCAATGAAAAACGCAATCGCTTTCAGTGAGTGAGGCCCCTGGAGTGCTAGAAACCACGTGTCACCTGAGTGTGCTCAGGCACCCAGAGCTATCTTTGGCATCTGGCGTATGAGATGACACACAGACAGCTGCTTGATTCAAGGCAATGTCTGTTCCAATAGAAGTTTCTGGGACACAAGGGGCACCAGGTATTATGAAGGAGAGGGAAGGTCCCTTGGATTTGCTGTACTGGAAGAAATCACTTGGCACCAAACATCTCCATGTCTTACACCAGTCACATTGGAATCCAACCAGAATTTTGTTAATCCAACTTTGATAGCAACAAGAAATCAATAGTTATCTATATCATGGATCACATCCTCCTAGAAGCTATGGTAAGGCACATGGAGGACAGGGATGTGATTCAAGACAGCCAGCATGGCTTCACCAAGGGCAAGTCCTGCCTGACCAATCTAATGGCCTTCTATGGTGGAGTGACTACATCAGTGGACAAGCAAATGGCTATGTATGTCATCCATCTGGAGTCCCCTAAGGCTTTTGACGTGGTGCCCCACAACATCCTTTTCTCTAAGTTGGAGAACCATGAATTTCATGGATGGACTGCTAGGTGGATAAGGAATTCGTTGGATGGTTGCATCCAGAGGGAATTGGTTAATGGTACAAGGTCAAGATGGAGAGATCAGTGACAAGTGGTGTCCCTAAGGGATCCATATTGGGACAAGCATTTACATAGCCCTGTAGCAGCCTTTCAGTACTCAGTCGTATTCCAGTGGTGACCTCACCAGTGCACAAAAGGCAGGGAGAATGACCTCCCTTGACCTACTAGCCACACTCTTCCGTATGAAGCCCAGGATTCCACTGGCCCTCTTGGCAACAAGGGCACATCGCTGGCTCATGGATGGTTTACTATCTACCAGGACCCCCAGATCCTTCTCCTCAGAAGTGCTTTCCAGCAGGTCCACCCCTAATATATACTGGTGTCTGGCATTCTTCCTCCCCAAGCACAGGACCCTCCATTTGCTCTTGTTGAATCTCATTATGTTCTTCTCTGCCCAGCTCTCCAGCCTGTCCAGGTCACCCTGGATGAAGGCACAGCCTTCTGGATTTTCAGCCAGCCCTCTCAGTTTGGTATCATGGCCTTGTCCAGGTCAGTGATGAATATGCTGAATAATGGCATTTACAATATCATAGAATCATAGAATGGCTAGAGTTGGAAGGGACCTTAAAGATCATCAAGTTCCAGCCCATGCATAGGGACATCTCTCCCTAGAGCAGGTTGCTCAAAGCCCCATCCAGCCTGGCCTTAAACACTTCCATATCATTACTATAAACACTTCCATATCGTTACTATATCATTGCTCAAGATAGGATAGGTATAAATATACACTAATATTTCCATTTACTAATGTAATTTGAACATATAGTTTTACCAAACATGTTACAGTCTAATCAAGACTAAAATACTGAAGGTGGGTATGTTTCAGGTTGGCTTCTGTGATTTAATTTTCTATTGTCCTAATTAACCAGTAGTGTAACTAGAAGTTAGGTGTCACGATATTTCTTTAAAAGAATTCAAATTATATTTAAGATTTGTTTGTGGTAATCACAATATACTTTACTTCCCAAAGAAGCCAAGATTGTCATTCTAAAGGAACTACTTTATACCATTAGACAAATAAAGTATGTGAAGCCTGAAATCAAATGTCAAAACTGAATTTTTCTCCACAGTATGTATCTCCAAATGATAGTTTCTCAAAGGGATTATTAATGTTTAATCCTCTCTAGCAAAAGTGTTCCCAAATTTACTCTTTAATATGCAACCTGACTAGTGAAATTGCTGGTAGATGTTCCAGTGAAGCTGAAATAGTCTTTAAAGAGTCTTACCACTATTTAAATAAAACAGAACTCCCACTCCTCAAGAGTATGCTCCATGAGGTTGTTGTTGTTCACGTGCAATCTTGGGAAGTCATCCTGCAAGGCCATCCTACTAGGAATGCCGTTTACTACTGTGATGAAAATCAATTTCAATTTTCTTGTAGTGCTCCAGGGATTAATCCTTGAACCAGGTTGTGTCCATAAAAAATAGAGAATGCACCAAGGAAAGCAATCTATTTAAACAGAAATATCAAAATTTGCGCTGATCTGCTTACTAGAAAATAAAGTGACTTTTAAAAAAATCACATTTTGTGTATTAATGAAACATATAATGTGTATTATTTAAACTTTTTTTTTTTTAAATTATTTTGGAGTAACTGCCTGCATTCCCCCAGACATTTCAATTCCTTTCTCCTCTCACTATGTTAACAAATTGTGTTTGGAAAAGGAAGAGAAGGAGGAGAAGACCACCAGAGACTTTTTAAGATCAAAAGCTCTAAAAGATGACACAGCAATAGGATGAGGATGTTACATTCCATCCCCAGTTGATGTAGGCACCTTGCTAGTGGTTAGACAATTGGTTGTGACAGCTGAAAAATGTTGGGTA
>VXBW01005129.1:186264-200217 GCA_013400375.1 Thinocorus orbignyianus | reverse complement strand
AGCCCACCTCTCAAGCCTGTCCAGGTCCCTCTGGATGGCATCCCTTCCCTCCAGTGTGTCAACCGCGCCACCGAGCTTGGTGTCATCGGCAATTTGCTGAGGGTGCACTCTATCCCACTGTCCATGTCTCCAACAAAGATGTTAAATAGTACTGGTCCCAGTACTGACCCTTGTGGGACACCACTCGTCACTGGCCGCCACGTGGACATTGACCCATTAACCACAACTCTTTGAGTGCGGCCATCCAGCCAGTTCCTTATCCACTGAGTGGTCCATTCATCAAACCCATGACTCTCCAATTTGGACACTAGGAGGTCATGCGGGACAGTGTCAAACGCTGTGCTTAAGTCCAGGTAGATGGCATCTGTTGCTCTGCCTTTGTCCATCAAGTTCGTAGCAGTATTGTAGAAGGCCACCAAGTTTGTACGATCATATTACAGAATAAACTGAAAAATAAAATCAAGGATATCAACTTCGCTAATAATAAAAATTGAGGGTAATAGTGTAACAGTTTTGAAGACAGCACAGATTAGATTTAGGATCCTGTTTTATGCTAGAGTGCCTTGAGATCTTTCCCCTATCAGAGTAATTAATTAATGGCCATGACCATGGTGCAAATTCCACAACTTATACCAACCCATGCTGCTTTATTTTTAGTTACCTACAAAAAGTATGCAGGAATTTCTCATGTTTCTCTGAGATTCTATATGCCTGCAAAACTACTCAACGTGTTTCCTTGTGTCCCAATTTCATGACAAGACCGCTACAAAAATAAGCATGCTTCCTTATGAGACGAACATGCAAGAGTACGTCATGACATGAGAATTGGGACTTGACACTGGACCAGAAACTCTTTTAGGTAAAGAAATGTGTCAAAGAGGGAGAGAATATTATGATTCGAAGAGACCTAAGAATCAATGGCACGAAAGACAGAAAATTTAATGCAACTGCTAGGTGTTTTCCATAATGTCCAGAAATTCATACTCCTTCCCCTTATCTGTTTGAGTCTACTCTTCTGCCTCCCCCTGCTAAACTCTTACTGACTGTGAAAATAATATATGAATTTGCTGATAACTCTAGACATTTCTTAATTTAGACTTGAGAAAAAGTTTTCTTTGCTTTCTTTATCTCTATCAAAACACTGAAAGCATTACCTTGCTCTTTCTTATGCATCCATTTGTATCTATTTTTATAATCTAAAATGAATATGGAACTTTATTTATGCATAGGCTTAGCATGACTGGTTAAAATGGAAACCAAAAGAGCAGCAAATAACAACAACAAAAAGCTTGTTTTTTCCCTGCCTTCCTTCTGCTGCTGCTATTTACACAGTATCTTAAGTTCCTAATAATTAAAAATCATGGTTCAGCTGCCTCTTCCCCTGAGATTAATTTACAGGCAAGTAAAGCTTCTTTGCTTTCTAGCTATTAAGTTTTAAGAAGACACACAGAACACTTTTAATACACTTTTAAGTGTTGTTTTTTTTTTCTGTATATTTGCCTTTTTTTTTTTCTTTTTTTTTCCTTTTCTTTTTGTAATAAGAAGAATATGAGTCTGACTGGAAGCTAGCCAATGTTATTCCAATTTACAAGAAGGCAGTGAAGGAAGATCCAGGAAACTACAGACCTGGAAAAATTATGGAAAAGATCACACTGGGTGCTATTGAAAAGTATTTAAAGAACAATGCAATCATCAGACACAGTTAACATGGGATCACATAGTCCTGTTTAATTATTTTGATATCCTTCTATGCACCCACCTTGTGAATGAAGGGAAGGCAGTGGATGTAGGTTTTTCTGGATTTTAGTAAGGATCTTAATGCTGTCCCTCACACAATCCTTTCAGAGAAGTTGTCCTGTCGTGATGACGGGGGAAGACATGCAGCTGACTCAATATGAGTGATAAAGCAAGCTNGGGCTACATCTGGTTGCAGACTGGTTGCCAGTAGTGCTTCTCAGGGCTCAGTTCTAGGACCAGTTCTGTTCCAAATTTTTGTCAATAATCAGGATGGAGGATTTGAATGCCCCATTAGCAAGTTTGCTAATGATATGAAACTTGGAGGCGCTGCTGACTCTCTCAAGGGATAAGAAATCTTGCAGAGGGATCTAGATAAACTGGAGCACTGGGCAATCATCAATGGTACGAAATTTAACATGACCAAATACTGGATTCTGCACTTGGGATGGAGTAATGCCAAGCACAGCTATAAACTGGGAGAGGAGTGGTTGGAGATCACCTTTGCAGAAAGGGATCTGGGTGTGCTGATCAGCAGTATGAGCCAACTGTGTACCCTGGCAGTCAAGAGGGCAAACCCAATCCTGAGACGCATCAAACACAGCATAACCAGTTGATCAAGAGAAGTGATCATCCTGCTGTATTCAGCATTGATGTGGCCTCACCCTGAGTGCTGTGTGCAGTTTTGGACCTAATTTAAGGAGGACATGAAGATGCATCCACATGAGGGCAACAAAGCTAGTGAAAAAGGTGGAAGGCATGTCCTGTGAGGAGCTGCTGAAGACTCTACGTTTGTCTAGTTTGGAGAGAAGGAGGCTGAGGGGCAACCTCATTGATCTCTACAGCTTCCTGAGAAGGCAAAGTGCAGGGGAAGGTGCTGGTCCCTTCTCCCTGGGATCCAGTGATAGGATGTGTATAGGAGCGGTTCAAAGCTCAGCATGGGGAAGTTCAGATGACAGTGCAATAACACAGCCAAGGGAAGCAAATGCTTCAGAAGAATGGAGAAGATGTCCTGCTAATGGTATACCTCAAGGTGCAGCAATGGCTGAGAAGAATCAGGCAGCAGCATGGACAGAAGGTTTAATCCACAGCTATACTACAATGATAAATATTAACAGAAGCAATAATCAGGCTCATTGACTACCATATTAAAGGGACAAAAAGCTTCTCTAGCCAGTCTTGTCTTTCTCAACAGCAAAAACCCCAAAGAAAGTTCATGCATTGGTGGTTATAGATGACTATTATCTCTGAAGCATGAACTGATTTCAAATATGGTTATTATCCTAGAGAAAATATTCTTCACTAGCATTACTTTAACATTTCTATGCTTTACAAGATACTGAAGCACTATAAATTTTGCTTGATTTAAAAAGAACACTTTACAAAACATGGCATTTGTGTTTGCTAAGCAATAAATAATAATAAGTGATTCTGGTGAATTGCATCTGAATGCATTCCCATGAAATTTTACTGTGTATACATCATGTAGTTACTAATTAACTGGAATTGCAATTTTAACCTGCAGAAACAAACATTTAATGCAAAACAATCCCTTGTGTGATCTACCTGTACCATGGTATTAACTGAGTTCAGCTCTGATCATGAAAAATTTTCTCGCATGAGTAAGTCTAATGAAGTACAGTCGAGGAAAATGCAGGAACAAGATTCAAAAAAAACCCCTCCCACTATTTCTCCCTTCTGTTTAAGAAGTCTTGTTGTGAGCACAGATTCATATTTGCAATTCACATAACTTATATAATCAACACATAGTTACAACATTCCTTAATCATTTCTGGGTTTTAGGTTTCCATTCTGTTTGGATCTTCCTGTCTATGAGAGGAAGACACTACTTTACGTGTTATGTGTAACAGATGATGCAAATATGTAACTCCACAGAACATTTTTAAACACCATTGTTTTTTTTACAGACTCCAATATTGTTATTGAAAATGACTGCTAGATAACTGTCCCCTAATACTGTTAAATTCCTAATTCTCTGATGCATGGGAAACACCTTACTAAATGCTGATGTTTACTCCACACAAAAAGATAATCTTACTCATTTAAATTCACTTGGGATCTTGCTATCGAACCGATGGGTATGAAGAACTTAACTTCAGGTTACAATTGCCCTGTCATCAAGTGACACATATCACATGCTATTCAAGTGCTTTTTCTGAATACCAAGATGGCATGAAAAGGATATTAGTATGCATCTGTCTTGAGAACAGAAAAGTCTGGGTGTGGATAGTCAAAATGTCTTCATAGTTAAGGAACTTAAGTTAAGATGCACATGATGCAGACGATGACTATTTCACAAAACAGGCAACCACCAGACAATATTTAATAAGTAACTATGCAGCCTCAACTCTGACACTGCCAAACTACTCATCTGCAAAAATGCACTTCAGCAACTGCAAAATACCTAAGGGTTTGATTTTAAAGATATATTATTCAGATAGTATGTTAGAAAACTTGTTCTGAGCTTGGCAAAAGCAAGGAGCAGGTTTTTATTTTCTCTTAGTGGAATGTATTAATGATTGTAAACTTGGAATTATTACATATTTATGTAATACTGTGAAACTGAACATAATTATCTCAACATCTTTTTATACAATATTTTTACCTTGTATTTTGTTTTGTCTTAAAAAAAAACACAGTAAAGGGGCAAAGACAGTAAGAAACAATGTCAGTATACCATCACAAAAAAGGCATTTAGAGGTGACTAGAAAAAGGATACCATATACGTAAAGACCGAGACGTTTTGCACAGTGATTTTCTACCAGATTATCCAGTAAAAGAAACACAGGCATAAGAAAATAACATTTTAGTGTTATTTTAAGCTCACAAATCCATCAGACTCTTTTAGTTCATCCTTAAATAGGAAGGCATTTAAGCATTTTAAGAGAGGACTTCTGATATAGTAAAGTGCCTAAGTGCTCTGAAAGATAGGGCAGACCATGATCACTGCAGCTGGAATGACTCCATAGCATCTAATATTTCTGTGTTTTACCTTAACAGAATTTTTGACCTGTACATTAGTGAAGGTAAAAAGAGACCATGAACCCATGCAGCACCATGAAGAATGAAAGAACATGTTTACATTTCTAAGTTTAAATGCCTCTGAAGTGTCCACACAGCGTCTTGTGTCCATTACTTAAGCTCATAAGCACCATATTACATACAGCTAAAGCAATTATCAATATTTCATATTTTAAGTGTTTTTCTGTTTTAAACAGATTAATTTATATTCCAGGATTTAGAAAAAAAAAAGTAATTGCTATATATTTATTTTATATTCTATCAGATAATTTAATAAGTCAATTAAACATTCAGAATAAAGAAAATAAAGGAAAATATTCAGGAACAAGTGTGGGTTTCTCATTATGGTAGTACACAGACTTGCAAAATTCAAATTGAATTCACTGTCTTTTAATCTCCTCTTACAATGTTATGCAATGCGTTAATTTATCTTCCCCATTTGCTACAGTTTCTTTTCTTTCTTTCAAGGTGTTTAGATTTCACATTGCTAGAAAAACTGGCAATGGAGAGGAATGATCTGACTGTTTGACTTCCATATGGCAGAACTGGAAGTTAAAAAATGCATTCTCAGCTCGCATATACACATATATGCTAAATGGTGACATTCAGCATCTTGTAGAAGTGGTTGTCATGGGAACTACTTGATCTCCAAAAACATATTTTACTTTCCATGGAAAACTTTCAGGCTTGCATCTTAACTCAGAACAATAATCATGGCTTTTATGTCTTTTAAAGCCGGTACATTGAAACAGATGCAGATATATGGAGTACTTTATAAGGTTATGAAATTGTAAGTTTGCCATGATAATGCAGTTAGTTTGAACTTACCATATGACAAATAAGATTGCATGGAAAAGTACCAGCTGTTCACTGAGGGTTGAACCACCCCATGCTTTCAAAAAAACTGACTAAAAACATAAACAAACACCTTCCCCTGCCCAAACACAACAACTGAGATAACAGCTTGCTGCCATGTAATTTACACGTTTTTAGAATGAAACCTGTAGGTTTTGCCGATTTCTAATTGTTGCTCTTAAAAACTTCATGATAGCTTTACACTACATTATTTCCAGGCACTATTACTTCTGCCACTTTAACACCACCACAACTGTGATTGTTCAACTTGCTTTCCAAAAAGTACTCAAGCGGTAATACAGAGGTGGTCAGACCAGACACCTTCCTCTGTGGTAAGGGTTGGAGATCTGCTTTGCGCTGGTGCATCCCGAGAGTGCCTTCTGGATATAAATCTCAGAAATAGTCAAAGATTTTACCCCAGAGCTCTATAATAAAAGGGGATATTTTTATTTCAACTATTGATACTGGATAAAATTCCCTCTTTGATCATTTAAGAACTCATGTTCTGTTTTGGTAATAAAATCTTGAGTTTCCCGAGAAAACATCTTCAAACAGCAGTTATATTTGTTTCCATCACAGAGCCTTACTGACTACACCCAGCCCAGGATTTAACCCACAATATTGAAACTTACTATAGACTTCAGCAAGGCTACATTGGCATCCTTCTTTTTCAATACCCTTGGTTACATAACAGAAATAAAGGTGTCTTTTTTAAATATAACATCCTGACACTTTCTGAAATCAATAACCTGATTGACTAAATAAATGATAAATCATATATAGGGGGCTACAAAGATGATTAGGGGCCTGGGCCTAGAACATCTCACTTATGAGGAAAGGCTGAGGGACTTCAGTCATTTCAGTCTGGAGAAGATCAGATAATCTGATCAATCCCTAGAAATACTTAGAGTGGGTGTCAAGAGGAAGCAGCCAAGCTTTTTCAGTAGTGCCCAGTGACAGGACAAGAGATAACAGGCACAAATTTGAACATGAGAAGTTCCATCTAAACATGAAGAGAAACTTCTTTACTTTGAGGGTGACAGAACACCACAACACGCTGCCCAGAGAGGAGGTGGACTCTCCTCTCTAGAGACATTCAAAACCCACCTGGACATGTTCCTGTGCAACCCTGCTTTGGCAGGGTCTATTTTGGCAGGTCTATTTTAAAGCTACTACTAAACTCAGTGGGAAAAGAATCTGATCAGAAATATTGTGAAAATCAGTACCTGTTTAGTACAACAAAGAGTGATTGCTACATTTTCAATCACAAATATTTACATTCACTTACCACTTGCAGAACTATTCCTATCAGTCCAAGCTATTTACAGATATTACCACGAATATATCAAACCATTGCATTAATCAATACAGCTGCATTACCTGATGTTGTTTAAAAAGTCAGTGTGTAACTGAAAAAATATCACACCATTTCTACCATAATTCTCATAGCTAAATACTCTTGGGTTTTACACATAAACCTGGATGCCACACATTTTGACAGTTCAAGGATTGTAGTATTCCTGGAAAGGCAAAACAACATAACTGCTTTTACTATTGTTGCTAGATTTTAATGTCATCAATGTATTACATTCTTTTCAAGTCTCATCTCCAATACACTATAGGCACTGTTTCACAATCTCTAGTAAATAATAGGCTTTGAGTATTACTGGTTAAGCTAGACATCTTAAAAGTCTTTGTCTTATACATCACAATCTCAAATACTACAGAACAAATAAAAAGCTCAAAATGAACTGACCACTGATATTTGAGATTCTGTTATTGTTTTATTTTTATATTTGTCAGCAGAGTTCTGTGGCTCATACCTCAAAAAATGCCAGAGGAGGTGATATTCAAGTGGATACAACTGCCTTGGCTTCATGACGAGCATGAGCAGCAGGTCACTCCCATCCCCCCAAAACCCCTGGACAAATAGATTTTAAATCAAAAGGAAGATAAAGATATATAATTCTGGTTACAAAAAATAGAATTCATAGGTATTTAATAAGTGCACTGAAGACACTGAAATTTTCCATACTCCTCTGCAAGCAGAAATTTTCTTGATAAACACAGGCAGTAGCTTGCATAGTTATACCGAGAATGTTATCCTCTGCAATGGATGACATTCTTGTTAGAGAAACTGCACACAGGGAACCCAGTATGTCTGACATAGATCACAGAGTCCACGGGACTAGAGACAAACACGCACAGTGGGACAAGATGACCTGTCAGTTTCAGCTTTTAACACAGATGTTGCCTAACCTACGGAAATGAATAATAATAAATAAATAAATAGGGTTATTTCAGACCCTCAGTTTGCCTTGAAGATGTAAGAGCTGCCAGCCTTTTGACTTTCAGTGCAGTTGAAATCTTAGCCTTACTCTTTCTTGAAGGACAGCAAGTGGCTGGATCATAACATATGTTGCACATGAAGGAAATAGTTTTTAAGTATCACAATCCTGATATTGGGCTGCCATCTTCCTCCCAACTGCCATTTCTCCCCAGAGATTCACAGGCACAATGGATTCTTTGATGTCTTAATTATTCCAATCTGAAATCTCATCGTTCAGTTTCATTGGCATTCATCCACTAGCTCCTGCATTTGTTGCACTAGGCCCTAGAAAGTGGGACAAAGGTTTTCTAAATTCACGTGGCCGTGTGGCAACAATGCAGCAGGTGGCTCGTGTTGTTCCATATCACATAGAACTGCACCAGTGGCAGACACAGTTTTAATTTATTTATCATGTATAAAAACATCAGAGGGAATTTGTTATTTAGAACAAAGAATTAGAGTCTACAGAGCCTGACTTTTAATGAACTGAAACAATACTATGAGATTTCTATAATCAGTCAGAATTAATCAATGCATCTCAGCTTTGAATACAAAATATCCAGTATTTGCACTGATACATTCAACATAGTTTAGCAATTTTTATTTATAAAGCACAGCGAGGACAAAGCAATAAAGGAAAGTTGAGAAGAATCATAATTTGATCACAGAACTAAAAGAATCCCAATTGACTAAATTATAGTATAGTATAAAAACCTGTATCTCCATCCCCTCAGTGAAGATGCTAACAGCACACAGGCATTAGAAGACTGCTGATTTAGAATGGAAACATGCTACAACATACATGTGGATTCCATACACACTGATGTAAATCAGAATACATTAAAAATGTACTTTAGAACTCTTTTTTTTTAGGCCTTCATTGGTGGTTTAACCTTGTCTAGCTGCCAGATGCCCACTCAGCCATTCTATCACACCTGCTCAACAGCATGTGGGTAGAAAATACAATAGAAAAGCTCAGGGGTGGACATGATGACAGAGATCTCTTATCAGTGATGATTAAGGGAAAAACAGACTTGACTTGAAGAAACAAATTCAATTTATTGCCAATTAATAACAGAGTAGGATAGTGAGAAATAAGAACAAAACTAAAACCGCCTTTTCCCCACCTCTCCCTTCTTCCCAGGCACAATTTCACTCCCAGCTCTTCCACCTCCTTGCCCTGAGCAGTGCAGAGGGATGGGAAATGGGGACTGCTGTCAGGTCATAACACTTTGTCTCTGCCATTCCTGCCTCCACATGTGTTTCCCCTGCTCCAGTGGAGGGGTCTCTCCCACAGGAGGGGGACAGCACTTCACGAACTGCTCCAACATGGCTCCTGCCCACAGGCGGCAGTTCTTCATGAACTTTCCACAGTCCATCAGGAACAGACTGCTTCAGCATGGATTTCTCACAGGGTCATGAGTCCTGCCAGAAGACCTGCTCCAGTGTGGACTCCTCTTCATGGCTACAGTCTCCTTCAGGGTATGTACACCTGCTACATGACGCGTCCTCCACAGTCTGCATGGCGGATATCTGCTCCACTGTGGTTCTCCATGAGCTGCAGGTAGACAACATGGTTCATCATGATCTTCTCCAGGGGCTGAAGGGGAACACCCATCCTGGTGCTTGGAGACCTCCTCCTTTTCCATCTTCAATCTACAGGGTTGTATCTTCTACATATTCTCACTACTCTCTACCAGCTGCTGTTGTGTAGCCATTTTTTACACTTTTTCAAATAGGTTCTTATAGAAGGTGCTATAGCGTCACTGATGGGTTCAGTCTTGAACCTGGTCTCTGGCTCTGTCCAGCATGGTGGCAGTGGCTGGTGGCTTCTCACAGAAGCCAACCCTGCAATTCCTCGCTTCCAAAACCTTGCACATAAACCCAACATGCCCAACATCTCCCAACAGAAGGAGAAGCCTGAATCTACTTAGTGATACAAACTGTGATTCTGTAAATACGAAAAAAATACATAAGCAGGAACATGCCTTTAAAAAATTACTGCTTGTACGTGCAAAGTAAAGTCCTGCTAAGGGACTGACTGCAGAAGCAGTGTTTCTGCTGCAACAAAGCGACACTGTGCTTCTGAAATGCAGAACATCAGCAGCTCTGTGAGCAAAGACAACTTTTTATTTCTAGCTATGGCAGAAAACAGATTATGTACAGGAAGTATCATTTAAACATAATTATTTAACTATATCAAAATACAGTACTACTCTGTGCTTCCAGGAACAGAGGGAATGAATGGTTACATCTCCTTACCATCTAGTGCACCCAGTAATCACCTACCCACATTTACCCAGTTTCACGTAGGTACATCTACCCACCAAGTGTTGTGATGGATCTAGTAACAAGGTATTCTCAGCCACTCTTCCATCATATATTAAAAAGGAGGGACTGAGTGTGAATTAAATATTCAGATTTCATGGCTAGAGGAATTATAAAATAAAATCAAGCCTCAGAAAAGAAGACTTTAACTTCAAACATGGTAATTGCACAGCTCTGCATTGTGGTCAATGCACTCCAAATTCAGAGAGCAACGGATCAGAGCAGAACAGACTATCTTCACCATGGCACCCAAGCAGCAGTATGGCATCAGACCAAAACTGAAGGCAGCCAGTGTTCATGGGTCTAGGTTTCCCCACAAGGAACTATGGACATTTCTCATACGCGTGTAAATATATATACCTATATATATTATACAAATATATAAAATTTGGAAATATATAGAATCATAGAATTGTCTAGGTTGGAAGGGACCTTCAAGATCATCTCATTAATCAACTTAACTCTGATAAAATGAAAAAACAAAACAAAAACAAAAACCAACCACAAAAAAAAAATACAAACCACAAAAAAACCCCACCAGCACCACCACTAAACCATGTCACTAAGCACTACGTCAGCCTATCTTTTTAACACCTCCAGGGATGGTACATATTTCTTTTTTTAAAAAAAAAATATGTCTCATTAACAACTTCAGGTTTATGACATGCAAATAATTTATGGAAAACAATGCATTAGCCCTGACAATGACCACGCAACAGCTGTAAGCACCTGGTGGTGTCAGGTATGTTCCAATGGATCCTAAGTACACACAAGGACTACATCACAAAAAGCTCAAGGAAATTCTTCATGACTACACAAAATTATTATACAAAATGCGTTACAATAAGCCAGAAAATGGAATTTAAAAAGGACAGGAAAGAGCAACTGTATTAAATATTGTCAATACCGTTGGACTGTATGATATTATTGCTCTGTACAAAAATATAGGTAGAAAGATGGGGAGTTTATTCAGTCCTCTGCTTCTCTTTTTGTGAAGGCACAATGCATTTCTCAAGAAAGTACATCCCAATGTTCCAAACTATTGATGACTTCATCATATGCCATATCCCACTGTTACTTCTCTTTCTACTCTTTCTTCTTTTTCTTCCACAGATACCTTTTAATTTCTCTGATATTTTGTTTGGTTTTAGAAACAAACTAAAAAAGGCCAAATACTGCAACTACTAGAACAACAAATTGGATAAAGGCTTGAAAACCTTGTCCCAGCACAGTTTTCATAATTCCATAACACTCCAGAGAATTTAGATTACGTGTAAAAGCCAGCATCTTTAGACCTCTGCTGCATTTTGTTTTTTTCACACAAAGACAAACATTTCAGATGAAGAAACTGAGATAACAGTAAAAGATTAGGATGTATGCAAAGTAAGCCACAAGATGAAGTTATTTTACACCTTAAGTTGATTTGTGCCATCATCTGAGAGAAAACGTGCTGCAAGCTAGTGTAATAGCTTGAAGAGCAGTTACTGTGCAATCACTAGGGAAACACTACAGTCCCGAGGAACTATGCCCCAGGGAAGAGGCAGTCAAATGAGAAAGAGGAATAAAAAATGTCACTTCTTACCACCAGGGACTTTGTGTGTACATGCACACACAGGCACATAAATGAAATGCTGGGAGATGAAGGGTCCAGCAATATTCCAGGAGAGCACTTCCCTGGAGGAGGGAATTGTTCATCCCCATGTATTGACAAAGGTTTTACCAATGCTACCAGAGTTTATAAAAACTATAATCACTCAATCAAAACACACTCCTATTTGCTCAGAAGTGCAAAGTGGCCAGATGATTTCTCAGAAAGTGTATCAGTAATACAGTAAATAGAGAATTCCCCTTCACATATACCTTTCCAAGAGAATGGCTGCCCCAGAGAGGCATTGCTTTATAAGCTCACTCACTTATCTAATCTCTCTTGGAACACATTTACAGTTTTGGTCTCTAAAACATCCCTTGGCATCAGTCTGACAATTTCATTTTATGCTCTAATTTAAACAAGCAGTTCTTTCTGTCTGCTTTAAACTTAATACCGATCATTTAATCTAAAGCCTCTACATGCATGTCATTCACTCTATTACACAAAAATAGTTCATTATTCACCTTTTCAAAATTAATTTTTGTATCTAAATCTCTCATGCTCGCCTTCAGACATTAAATTTTTAGAAAGAGAAATTCTTATCTATTAATTTTCCTTCAGAAACTGTTTTTTCTCTTGATACTCTACTGAAGTAATGGGCTGGATAGAATTTTATTTGGACAAACCCTCACAAAAGAAGGTCAAGTTTGAGACCATTACTAAGGGACCTAACGAACACTTGATCGCATGCAGGCAGGGAGGTCCTTCAACCTGTCTAGATCCGTGTTTCATTTTTGGCACTACCCTAAACTACAAAGTTTATCCAGACACAACTTCTCATGTCCCAAACAGCTCATTGCATTTTATCAAGGCAATGTGAACTTCAACCTGAGGCCTGGGCAGCAGCTCCCTGGTCCTGGAGCTTTCCTTGGGTCAAGGCAAAGTGATCAATACGGATTTACCAAAGGTAAATCATGCTTGACCAATCTGATAGACTTCAATGATGCTATAGCTGGATGAGGGGAGAGCAGCAGAACAACAGAAAGGAAGAAAACAGTTACAGAAAGAAGGGCACTGCCAACTTTATAAAGGCTATTTTTAACACCTTTTAATGAAGTATAAAGTGCTCAGTAAAGTTCCATTCAACTTCAAAAGGTGAGAGTTTAGGGAAAATTCCAGTTCATTTATGTAGGGAGCTTCTAGGGTCCTCAGTGCCACCACTGGAATGCCACTGCTTTTCTGTCCAAAACTTCAAGACACTGGTTTGTTTAACATGAACTTCTGAAGCTTGTTTAATCCAAGCCCCAACCACCAACTGCCAAAACCAATCATTCTTCTGAACAAAATACTAGTGTGCAAGCTGCACGACTGCACCAGCTGTCCACTGAGAAAACTGAAGAAGAGGTGCTCCAAAGATAAAAAGAGCTAAATAACGCAACAGCTCATGCTAGGTGTGATAGCAGCAATCTGGTGGCAATTTATTGCTGTATAATGAATGCCCAGAATATATTGCAGGCAATGAATCAGAGGCTGAATTTATCAGTTGTTGTCCTAGAAAAGGAAATAAAAATCTGGTGTTTCAAATTCAAAAAATGTAAAAGAAACATTAAAAAAAAAATATTCATAAGCATATACTTTCTTCTGAAATATTTGGATCTGTTCATTATCCTGTCTCAAAACTTACTTTGCTTTGCTATATCAAAAAGAGTAGTGCTGTCATATTACAACATTTTACTTAGGAGCCAGGCTACAAAGTGCCATACTTTTGGAAAGTATTTTTAACATAGGAGGGTGCTTGCATCTCCAAAAGTTATTCCAAAATGTTTTATAGCTTAGCAGTACTTTTTGTTGAATTTTGTTTAAATTTTATACTACCACTATATACATTTTACTGCCCTGATGCTATCTAACTCTATTAGTATGCCAATATGCAAGCATTTGTGCCAAAAAACCATAAAAAATATCACCAGCCCCCCATCAGTCTCTGGTGCTTTGAAATTATATTCAACAAAGCCATTATAATACTATAGGAATCTGAACACCATTCTCAGGAGATTTTTTCTTTTTTTTTTTTTTT
>VXBW01005129.1:161959-186241 GCA_013400375.1 Thinocorus orbignyianus | reverse complement strand
TTTTTTTTTTCTTTATCACTCTGACAACTAACAGTTTTAATGAAAAAAACCATGCAAACAACAGGTGGTATTATTTTGAGGGCGATGATTATCTGTATCTCTTCAACCTAACCCTAAAATTATTTCACATTGGTTTTGACAATACACAAAAAGGGATCTCTCCAAACTGAATATGGATCTTCAATCCTGTCTTCTTTTTCTCCTCAATGGCATTTCCTAACTGTGGGTTTCACAGCAGTGGGACTTGGAGTAAACACTACGCATTTTCCTGGTGACATAACAGGCAAAAAAAATCTGTGTAAGTAGAGAAGAATTACATCCAATCTCTGTCACTGTTAAGGCATAAACCTAGCAGCATTATTTTGACAGGAATGATTTTGTTAGTTCATTACACTGAAGACCAGACTTTAGCCCAATTTGTCAGGGATGAACACTTGTCATTAAATCATTCTGCATGACTGTACTGCTATTCACTTTAATTTGCCCCTCCTAACATTGAGTCTATTTGGCAAGGTTAAACACCTTATCCACAAACATAGCCTTGAGTGTAAGGCAAGACACATTCTCCAGACAGTGTCAAATGCAGCACTCGTTGCTTATCTTTCAAAGCAATCCATTTAAACATATACAGAATTCAGTTATGCACTGTATGACCTGGCAGTGCTAAACCCAGCTCAATTCCTTCTTTAAAAAACAAGTAGTCAATTTTCAGTTATTGGTTTAACATATCAGTTACTCGTCTGCAAAGCTAGGCTTAGCAAATTAATGAACTTGTACAAAACCAAAAGCATGCAATGACGAAAACTATATAAAAATACAGCATTTAATACTTCCCAATTATTTACCCTATGGAAATACGCATTATAATTTTGATTACTACTAGTACAAACACTGACATAAGATGAAACCCAATGTAGAAGTGGTATATGACACTCAGTCCACAAAATAACAGTTGCTACTCAGTCTTAACTTTAGCTACATTTATAGGAAACCCTGGATACTTTCAACTCTGCTTGTACATTTAAATGTGATCTGAAATATCACAGGTTTAACATTTCAAAAAAAACCAGCTGGTCACTGCCTGATCTTGGGTGCCCTGGGTCTCAAAAAGGCCTTGACAAATTAAGACACCCAAGTTAGAATAACAGGAACAGTGTCCCTTACTTTCTTTTACCAAGTTCTCATCACCAAAGTTCTTTGATGATGAGAATTCATCCAGCATATGCCCTGGACACATAGACAATATCATGCGTTTGACACTGTCCCGCATGACCTCCTAGTGTCCAAATTGGAGAGTCATGGGTTTGATGAATGGACCACTCGGTGGATAAGGAACTGGCTGGATAGCCGCACTCAAAGAGTTGTGGGTAATGGGTCAATGTCCACGTGGCGGCCAGTGACGAGTGGTGTCCCGCAAGGGTCAGTACTGGGACCAGTACTATTTAACATCTTTGTTGGAGACATGGACAGTGGGATAGAGTGCACCCTCAGCAAGTTTGCCGATGACAGCAAGCTCGGTGGCGCGGTTGACACGCTGGAGGGAAGGGATGCCATCCAGAGGGACCTGGACAGGCTTGAGAGGTGGGCTAATGCAAATGGCATGAAGTTCAACCAAGCCAAGTGCAGAGTCCTACACCTGGGACGTGGCAATCCTAGGCACAAATACAGGTTGGGTAGAGAATGGCTGGAGAGCAGCCCTGAGGAGAAGGACTTGGGAGTGCTCATGGATGAGAAGCTCAACATGAGCCGGCAGTGCGCGCTGGCAGCCCAGAAAGCCAACCGTATCCTGGGTTGCATCAAAAGAAGTGTGAGCAGCAGGTCACGGGAGGTGATTCTCCCCCTCTACTCTGCGCTTGTGAGACCCCACCTGGAGTACTGTGTCCAGTTCTGGAGTCCTCAACATAGAAAGGACATCGAACTGTTGGAACAGGTCCAGCGCAGGGCCACCAAGATGATTAGAGGGATGGAGCACCTCTCCTATGAGGACAGGCTGAGAGAGCTGGAGCTGTTCAGCCTGGAGAAGAGAAGGCTCCAGGGAGACCTGATAGCAGCCTTCCAGTATCTGAAGGGAGCCTACAGAAGAGCTGGGGAGGGACTGTTTGTCAGGAAGTCTAGTGACAGGACGAGGGGTAATGGTTTTAAATTGGAAGAGGGGAGATTTAGATTAGATATTAGGAAGAAGTTCTTTCCTGTGAGGGTGGTGAGGCACTGGAACAGGTTGCCCAGGGAAGTTGTTGATGCCCCATCCCTGGAAGTGTTTAAGGCCAGGTTGGAGGGGGCTTTGAGCAACCTGCTCTAGGGAGAGGTGTCCCTGCCCATGGCAGGGGGGTTGAAACTTGATGATCTCTAAGGTCCCTTCCAACTCTAACCATTCTATGATTCTATGATTTCTTTTTGCAGTGGACCTTCTTCCAGTGTTTCTGAAAAAGTTGACCCATCTATGTGATATATATTAATCTACATTTTTCATTCAATATATGCAAGCTGTTTTCTCACTAATTCTCAAATTTTCTGAGTAGTACCTTGTCTGGTAAGCTTACAGGGTCTTAAGGAATGTGCCTTTTGTCCATTTGAGGCACCCTCTGCTTGTGTTCAAGTCTGTGATGAATTAAAACTCCACCACATTTCTCAGACATTTAATTAATATTTCTTTCCCCTCTTGTCCTTTTATTTTTCACCAAAACCTTCTTCTTGATCAGATTGTATCTAGAAAATGTAACATCTGTTACATCAGTAACACCTTGCAGATATCTGGCAATAAGGAACAGAAAGGCTGTTTTCACTACCTAATGCCTCATGTTATTAGCTGGTATCAGCAACAAACCCCCTCCTCTGTGAAAGCTAACAGTGGCCATGCAAGAAAAAGTTTGTGTGAACTTTCAAGACCCAGATTCAATGGTACAAAAATAGGATTAACCAGTGTCAGCTTTATTATTTGAGAAAAAAATGAATAGGAGTTTTAACATGTTAAATATTTTAAAATTAGTGCTTCACTGAATTCTCAACACTTGGTTACACCATTAAGAAATAACAAACATTCTTAATATTTTTTGAAATGCAAAGCAAGAAGCACATTTTTTTTTCATCTCCTCAATGCCTACTGACACCTGGTGTGTAGGCAAGTGTGGCATCATATTAGATTTGGCTCTTTGTGTCAGCAAATATTAAGGTAATATGAGAGGACTAGTTCAGAACTAATCTACTTTACAAGTTATAGAGTGATTCAGAAAAGGAACTTTTCAAGAAAGGGGGAAAAACATCTTCCAGTATTCCTCCCAGAGCACTGCTCTTCCCACATCTGATATTTATTCTAGACTCACTTTCACTGCTTACATGGAGGACAAATATCACCCAAAACCAAAAATTACAAGAACTAAATTTGATTTTCCTGCATTATCATCAGCAGCTAGCAGAATCTTGTTAGCACATAATTTACTGCATTAAGTTTTGAGTGGGGATTTTGCTGGCACTTACATGGTAAATGAGTGAATTATTTATTCCAACACTTGTTTCTAGTAACTGGAAAAAAACATTAGTATAAGGTATATTTGTTAATTCTGTGAAATTCTCATATGGAGAGAGGAGGAGATATTTCACAGAATGCGTGGGAAGCTACCAGCAGAAGAAAATGAAAAACATTTTTGCAAAGATTTATTTATAATAAAATTATTTTTTACCTGAGAAGATTACAAAGGTATAATACTTACATGCTCCCATAAAAATGAATTGTTTCTTGACAGAATGTGTGCTACTGACAGCACATTTTATTACTAGAAGGCTGCAATACAGCAGGTATACATGGTATTATAAGATAAATGGAAGGCTGACAGCTGATTTGAGCAAACTCATTAGGTAATAAACTAATGTAATAGATCCATTTTTTATAAAGGCCTCGGGAAAAAAACACCCCAAAATCCAAACTCACATAAAAAAACCCCCAAAATAACAACAAACACAACCAAACCAAACAAAACAAACAAAAAAACCCCCAACAACCCCAAAAGTACCCCCCACTAAAAAAACCCCAGGTCAGAACCAAAACCAAAATATATTTCACTTGATTCCTATCAGGACATTTTCTCTTCTTCCACACTGAAATAAACTACAGTTTACTTCAAAGAC
The DNA here is from genome assembly GCA_013400375.1 of Thinocorus orbignyianus. Classification (NCBI taxonomy): domain Eukaryota; kingdom Metazoa; phylum Chordata; class Aves; order Ciconiiformes; family Thinocoridae; genus Thinocorus; species Thinocorus orbignyianus. The sequence goes on along the minus strand of VXBW01005129.1, from coordinate 182,119 downwards.
ATTTCAACAGAATATTGATAGTGTGGGCTAATAGCACCAGATTCGACTTATTCCAAGTGTCAATTATGCCACATGATCACTGTCAGTGTACCTAATAATTTTTAGTTGTTTTGACTCTGCTTGTTTTACTGTGGAATTTTTCTTCGCTTGCTATACTGGAAACTTCTCTGATCTGCAACCTTGGTGCTGCCATGCTGCTAGCAGCATCTGACATTTTCTCTACATAGAGCCAATGAAATAAACTATATTGAGGAGCTCGTATTCTTCCCTCTGCTTGGAATGCTGTAGCTGAAAAGCTGTCCTAGCATTACACTACGCATTGCAGTTTGGCAGACTTCCTCTCTGCTGCAAGGGAGCCAAAGAAAAATGGCATCCAAGGATGCAAGGATGGCTAGGAACACGGTGAATGTACACCAGCCTCTAGTGCAGCTTTTCAGTCAGAGTATTGGCCAACAGTGCAGTTAAACCAGCAGAAGCAAGAGGAAATCTGCCAGAAAGCCAGATGAGAATCCAGATGTCATTGCTGGGCAAAAAACCACACCACCAACAAAACCCCCACATTTCCGAGCTTCATATCTAGACAGCAGTTGCCAATTTATCATTTTAGCTGTCTCAGGAACTGGCTTGAAATGCCAGATCATTCATAACAGATTGATAAAGTTTAGTTCCCTGATAAACACTGATAAAGCATGGCAGAAGAATGCAAGTTAAACTGAAGGAAAGAGACAGCATTGATTTACTTTACGCAAATTAGATTTTTATGATTGTCTGCCTGGATGCATTAGTGTCAGACTATAACATGTATAAACCATAAATACCTCTGCACTCATTGTAATTTTTAGAATTCAGAACTTTACAATTTGCTTTACTCAAATTACTATACTTTACTCTAATTTACTCAAAGTATATTACTCAATATTTGAACTGGGTTATTTTGGTTTTACTGTATACTGCAAACAGAGTAGGACTGAAGGAGGATTCTTTGAAATCTCACTGGCTTCCAAGCCCTCTTGATTATGTCTACAAATTTACAATTTGTAATACACAAATAAATGACCAAATTAAATTTTCAACACTAGCACTGCAGCGTCAAAAAACCCTTAAAGATATGAACTGCCCCAGTGACCATTGCTGTCAGAAATATTTTACTTCTTTCCACACCAAAATTATTCCTCTCTTGCAAAAGGGCTCAGCTCATATGAATTTATTAAAAAATTGATCTGCTCTAAATTCACTGCAAGTATCAGCAAAACTCAGTGAGGGCTGCCTTCTTTTATGCCATATTTTGAAGTATTCTATTAAGCCAATGGCAGAGACACTTTGGTGATGACTGGGCAACAAATATGTTTTCCTCTTTATCTCTTTCTCTTATGCCATATATATCTCCAAATAAGATTCCCATACGTGCTGCTGCAGGTACAGTTTTCTTCTGCCCTCCCTTCACATTTAAATGTAACTTTTACCCTTGTCTTCTCCAATGTCAAAGTGAAATAGCTACACAAGCTTAGAACTAAGGAAAGAGCAAATCATGTGCATGTTACAAGGGACTACTACAAGGGTTCCATCATTTAAGATAAGGGGGTATTTTTTATCAAAGTTAAGGGCAATGCCATATTTGAGTCATTAGAGCTCTTCAGCCAACATAGCTCTTTCTGGTTTAGAGTTGCACGGTGCCTACCTCTAACAGAGATACAGGGTTTTCAATGTGAATTTAGAAGCAAAGTTGTATTCTTTTAGAAAGTAAATAAAATTACTAGGAATAGTACACCTTATACTGGAGCTGAATTTTGTCAGTTAACCCTCTTCAATGGGAGGGTGGAGGATTAGCAGCTGATCTAAGATGAAGCTGTTAGGTAATGTTCCAAGACTGTTTTGACTTCTGTGGGTTGACCTGCTATATACTGATGTACAGCTCCAATAAGGTTAGTTAGTTTCCTCAGAAGAACACAAGTTCATACCTACAGATTAAGTCCTAAAACTCTCCGGTGAATTGAGAAGCATTACTTTCATTACAGCCAACAAAATACATCCTGAGTACAGATACTCACAAACATGCACACAAAAAACCTACAAGTAAGGGATACATGCACCATACAAGTGGTACAGAAAACTGGTCACTTTCCAGATGCCAAGCATGTTAAAAAATTTTAATCTGTAATAAATTCACCAATAATTGCTCAACTACAAAGCATATATTTTGTGAAACATCTTTTCTTAACTTCATCATACATTTTCTTTCTTTTTTTTTCAGTGAAAAAATTCCCATTTCAAATAGAATTCATACCTGCAAAACCACGACTTTAACATTATAACTCTATGGCACTTCTTGTTGGTGTGTTTGCATTACAAATTTTTGCAGTATTTTTTTTTCCTTTAATGTTGTGTTCATTTAGGTATTAATTTAGGTTCATTTAGGTGTGTTTATTTTGATGCCTAACACTATATTAACTTGCTTCCTCAGAATAAACACTTTTCCATTCCTTTAAAAGGGGATTAAAAAAAACCAACTGTCTGACCTTAATGACACCTTTAAATGTACTTGCATTTAAATTGCCCCAATTAAGCTTCAAAGTTTGCACCTGGAAAGCTAAGTGGGTTGAGGGACAAATACTTTCCCAGCTCAATTATTGCATGATTAGGTTAAGAGATCACTTGCATGCTGATTAGCATATAGCAACAGCACACTTCAGAAAAGTCAAGCAGAAAGTTGGTATCACCAGCTTGTGGTAGCAACTACAGCAAGTTGCTCTTACCTGGGAGTCCTATAGTATGCTCAGTTACATTTGTCTTGTGTCAAACCTCAGCCTGAACATTCAACTTCTAACTACTGCAGTGAAGAAAATTAGTCTTCTCTCTCACTTCAAATTCTCATTTGAATTTTAGATGGTTTTGCTGTATATGATTCACTTCAGGGTTTGAAGTTTCTTTCAGATCATAGCTGCATTTTGAGGGCTGCAGCTTTTAATAACATCTGCCATTTTTTTCTCCCACCATAAAGTCTATACCATTTCTCCTGCTTGAAATCAGAGGAAGAAATAAACATGGGGAGAAAGTTCATTAAGATCTTCAGAGAAATGTATTCATCAGGATGGTTTTAAAAGTGCAGTATGATGCACACCACTTTTCCTTCTCAACCTCCCTCATTTTCTGAAAAGCCCTTAAGGGCACATAAGCTTCAAACAAACTGTACTATACCACCATTTTATGTATGGTGAACGTTACAATGAACTATTCAAGTACAGACACATGTAAATGTTCACAGAAAACAAACTTAAGTGTTTCTTTCATATCTGAAATGTTTATGACTCCATTCAAAATGTGTTTAACCAAAATCTCCTATTGATTGCAGAACACTCTGCATAAGGTACTTTAAAAAAACCCAAACAATTCCTAGTTGGATTACTTTTTGAACTTCAAATGATCATTCGTTTTATGTTGACTAACTAGTGCTGATTAGGAGTCACTAGTCTACTTTTTTCCTTGTGGCAAAAAACTTCACATCAACAAAAATGAAAACAAAAAAACATACAGGTTTTCTCAACCTGTGTGAGAAAAACACCTGTTAAATTATTTTTTTAAGATCAAGTAATCCAAAGTGAAAACAGAATGTTAAAATATCTATGTTTTCAGCACAAATGGCTGAAGTTTTTTTCCACACTGTCCTGCCCTCGTTACGGCTGGGACAGGTTAATTTTCTTTCTAGTAGTTGCTGTGTTTTGGATTTAGTACAAGAATAATGCTGATAACATGTGTTTTTGTTGTTGCTAAATGATATTCACTTTAATTGAGGACTTTTTCAGGTTCTCATAGAAGCTATGATGGAGCATAGACAGTACAAGCTGGCCAGAGAAATATTCCACACAATAGGCATCATGCTCAGCAAATAAATGGAGGGTTGGCTGGGGGGCAGAGATGTATGATCACTGCTCAGGACAGGCTGGGAAACATTACTGTGTGGTGACAGCAGATTGTGTTGTATCACTCTATTTTACATTTTCTTTTACTATTTATTATTATTATTATCATCATCATCATTATATTTTTGTGCTATTGTTCTATTAAACTGTCTTTATCTCAGCCTGTGAGGGTTGGGTTTCTTGTTTGTTTTCCTTCCCATCCTTTTCTCCTTCTCCCTACCCTACGAGGCAGGGAGGGAGGTGAGAGAAAGCAGAGTAGAGTGAGCTGTTGCGAGGTCCTAGTTGCTGTTTGGGGTTAAACCATGACATGTCCCTAACACAAGCATAAATTAATCCATTTTATTACGTCCATTCATTCTCCAGAACAGGGAGACCCCTGCTTTTAGATCTAAACCAGCAGTCCCGGAATGCTGGTCCACAGGTCATAAGCACAAACATGCCCCCAAATTGTTTAGTGTAAGAAAGATAAAAGAATCACTGAAACAACAACAACAAAAGTATTTCAGTACATCTAGGGAAACCAATTAATTTAAAAATGTAAAAATTAAATAGGATCATCCAAAGTTGAATGTATCTTGCTATGTTAGTCACAACAAATAACATGTGCAAGTAAGGCCCTGGGGCTAATTTAATTTGGTGTCTTCAATTTATCTGGTTAAAGATGTTTATGAGAAGGCTGTGTTACAATCTTTCGTTAGACCCTCAAATCTAAAAATCTGAATTTCAGCTTACACACAGAGGGTCCGATTTTCATGGAGACTAATTACACAGAATAAAGACTTTTCTAAATGAACATATTCATGCAGCTGCACATGCAAACAGATTTGCTACCAACATACTGAATTGGAATCTAAATCTGAGTTCCATGGCCCAAGCCAACCTCTCTCATAGGATTTACTTCTTCCTTCTGCTACTGAATATTCTTAGAAGAACAGAAATAATCCGCTGCAACAGATATGATGACTGTCATTCATGGAAAATCATCATATTCGTAATTGTGCAAACAAAAGCTGCTGATGGTACTAATTAACAAGTGCCATTATACAATTAAGTGACTGGGGATGTGAAAAGCTAACGCATACTTGATGTTATGCCTGACAATACATATATCACATTTACCAGATGGCAAACCTTAGCTTTCAAAAAATATTGATTCTTTAAATGCCTGTCAAAGCAAGGATTTCTTAGGATCAAGCTGAGCCAGAAGCAGGGATTTCATTCACCATCAAAATGCTAAGATATTTTGTATTCAGGTGCCACCACGCTTCTGAAGGCTTTCTAAAAGTGTATCACAGCTGCAACTAAAACCTAACTAGGTAAAATGCACAATGACATTCCCATCAGTCAAAACCCACAAAATTCAGTTGATGTCACCTATGCTAGCAATTCTTGTCAGAAATGAAAAATAAAATAAAATAAAATAAAAATTAAAAATATTGCACTGTTTCTCTCATATAGCAATGTGAAAGAGTCTGCAGTCCAGTGGAAAGCATTTCCTGCAAACACCACTGTAATTTACAGGACAGGGATCTACTCTGGAAATGTGTTGCAAAGAGTAATTGACTAACAATTTTCTTATTATCGCTTATCTTGCAGGCTATATATTGACCAACAGCTATTAACTTTTCAGATTCTCTCTTTGGCCGTTATTTCAGGAAATCATATAGGACAATAAGCTCTTGACAATCATGAAAATACACAGAAAAAAATCTAAAGAAAAGAAGAAAAAAGACATTTCATTAAGCTTCTGTAGCATCTTCCAATTTTTATTCAGATATGTATTACCTTTACTATCAGAAAGTTGTGTATGTAGCACATACACAACTCAAAGGCTCACAGCATCCACCCACTGTAACTCATGAACTAATATTTTTTACTGTAAAAAGTAAGCAGTCACTGAAATCTATTCTTAACTTTAAAAGAGAAAAAAAATGCAAAATGTAGTTGAAATTTAAGTTATTATTACTAAAATTTTTCTAAATATTTAATGTCACTACAAATCACTAAGCTGGTTTATTGCATATATTGTATATACTTTATTATATATTTTAAAACTGAAGGGATTCTTCAGCAATATAAAATTACTTTTAAATGTAATCTCTTAACTTTATGACTGAAAGGAAGAAACCTACCTGTTTATGAGTAACTACTTAAGTAAATGTGTAATTGAAAATATGCAAGATTAAATGACTGTCACAGGAAAAACGTATGAAATCAAACCTCTCATATTAAAAGAAATAGTAATTTCTTTCTGTGGCACTACCTTTGTGTGTGGGTGTGTGTTTTGAAACATGGATTCAAGACAAAAATTATTTCATATAATTTTATAACAAAAAATTATTACAAATCCTTAATTTTGAAAAGCAGCCAAAATCTTCAAATTAATTTCTTTTGTCTTTTCCACAAAATGAAGAAAACAAAAATGAATACAACACAAATGAAACCTAAAAAAAGACATAAATTAAACCTACAAGCATGATTCTTACATCATCTACTCAGCTCAATAAGAGAATGATTCACTTACATAATTACTATACTCCTGACTGACTTTAGGAAAAGCTCCATACTCAACAACACCTCAAAACACCCCAAACGTGTAACATGATCAGGACCTAAGCAGTGACTCAGATTTAAAAGGTACCTAAAGGTGTATAGGTATTCAGTACAAACAAAAGATTTGGTAGCATTTGACACCTGTATTAAGAAAATATAGGCTGAGAAGGAACCAACACATGTTTTGAACACGAGAGAAGCCACTAACATAAAGGTACACAAAACATACACTGAAAAGAAGAAAGCATATATTAACGACAATCAACATTAAAAAGGTCCCTTTAACACCACAAAAGAAGGTATTAATAAAAAAAAAAAAAATCATTGGTAGAACAAAATACCTTAGTCCCTCTTCAAAGTAGGAGAGGAATTTGCCCTAATGCACTATAATGATGCCTTCAGTGGTGTATATTTCTAACCATACGCTCATCTATGAGCTATATAGCTCTCGGACTTCAATAATATAGAACATGTAGTATAGCTCATTTTTCATTTCCTCATTCTTAGCATTTTAATTTAATGCTCTGCCAGTAAATTACTTTAAAGAAATAATTTTAAAAACAACTTAGAGATGGATGACAAAGCACTCTTTATAAGGAGATGACAACTACCACATTGTCTTATACCATTAAAGTGTAATTTTACCTAATCTGGGTACATCTGTACAACTTAATAACTAATAGGAAAAAAATCAAGAATCATTAATAGACTTTAAAAAATATGATAAATAGTATAAATGAAAGGAAAAATATGGAAACAAATTAGTCAGTAGAGACTGCAGGAGAGCTCCTACCTTCTAGTACATATGTATCTTCTAGAAAATAAGAACATAAGGACTGGGTCTTTGAAGTAGAAGAATGGGGAATATGCTCCACTGTGCAGCAAAAATTTTGAACTAGAATTTATATGTCCTTTTGAATTTACTTTGAATTACAAGCAAAGAGTAGTAGGGGAGAAAAATAAAGGCATTTGCCACTGCTGATGGTATAGACTGTGCTGGAGAATATATGAGTGTTCTGATCAGAAACATCACTTTAATTATTTCATTTCTGAATGAAAGATACACTAAATGCCATTCTTTTTATAAAAAAAAAAAAAAGCCTTATAACATCACAGAAACAATTGTTACCCTTTAAAAATATTAATACAATAAGTAGTCCACCAATATGAAGAGAAAATGCATATCAAAAAGCTTTTGCTTTGTCCAGGGGGAAAGCAAGCAATGGAAAACTATTTTCCGATTTGTACCTTTCAGTCTTATCACAAGGTATGTCAACTACCAGTAATTCCTAGTCACTTTAATGAACATCCATTTCTGAGGGAGTAGCAGGTGTACAGAACAACCCATAATCAGTCTACAGAGTCCTTATTTTGGTCAGAACTGAAAATGAATAAGAGTATGATTCATCATTCAATAAATACGAGAACCCACCTGTGCCCTACATGAAGAAAAGCACTCTGTGTGTGTCTCAGTGGACTCAATGTGTTTGACTACACTTACGTGCTCGTAATGCTCAAATGGATCCTACAGAGATATTTTGGCCTTCACACTGAAAACAAGGTGATGAAAATAAACTGCATTTCCCCATATTCAGAAATGTCTAATTCAGTTCTAGTGCTTCACGAAAGTCGATTAAAATTATACTAGGATTCAATGTGGCCTCAGGGTACTTTTCCCTAACAGCTCTTTGAATATGCAGCCTAAGATTTTCAAATGTTATTTCTTCAGAAAAACAAAAGCAAAACACTCCTCTTCCCCTTACATAAGAAAAATCCAATACGACGACCACTCAGGACTGGGTCATAAAATCAAAGTTTGCTTCAGCTACAAAAGTGTGCACAAACTGCTCAATCACGGTTCAGTTTGGTATGAAAAGAGACACTCTTTTTACCCTTCATAATAAGACAGGAAAAAAACACCAAATTTGAGTAACATACTTTGTGGATTATGATTTTTATATTCAGCACCCTACAAATCTTAGATCTTTGAATTTCTTGCTTTATTTCCTGCAATTTCTAGGATCAAGCTGAAAACAAACCACACAGACACCAAACAAACAGAAAAAGCCTTGGATTTAAAGAAAAGTATGTGCAATGTTCTATGATTTTAATTTGTTAAAGTTTTATTTCCGTGTATCATTCATGTCTGTAAGTACTTGAATAGATACATTATAATGTAGTCACTTTTAAAACCTACTTTTTGTGTGGTTTGAACCTGTATGCAACTTTCTTTCAAGATGCTTAAGCTTTTAGGTTCCACATTAGGTACTGAATAGTCCATACATGAATACAGGCACTACTGAAACTCTGTAGTCTAAAAGTGATCATTTGCATCAGTTTTCCACCTCTGAAAAAAAAGATCAGCTTGCAGAACAAAAGTTCAGATGTGATCAAGGTTCCAAATCATATTAACTCTTTTAATTCTCCAACTGTTTTGTAGGAATTAAAGACTATGTTTATCTTTGTTTTAAAAACACTTAGAGACAAAGCAAGCGTAACATTCCACGTATCACCCTCACATCCCAGTGGATCTTTGAGCCTACAACATTCTTTGATCCACAACAGACTGCCCAGGTCAGAACTCAGATAAGAAATGAGAGCTGTGTATGGATAATTGAATATGGCTAGGTAATGGGTTGGGTTCTCACCCACAGCGAGTGCTGAAGAATCAATTTGGAGTGAACCCTCAAATGTAAAATTACACAAAACCAGGAAAATTTTACTTCTTCCCATATCCCAGGCTCTTTTTGTCTTTGATCTAACAACCTCAGTCTCGAAAACCCATAAATCATCATTGATTATTTAGTCACAACAGGGTGAACAGCAAGACAAACTATACTGGTCTGAACTCTACATTTCAACATGCCCTAACAGAAACAGAAACTACATGGTCACTCAAAACCACAAATCTCACAGCTGTATCTTGGTTCGTCAGAGAAACTCTAAAATGAATCAAGCCAACAACTCACTGAGTCAGAGCAAGTGTCCTGACCTTAGTGCTGCACTATTTAAGATGATTAATCACATTAAACTTCCAGTTATTTCTTCCTCTTAATGTTTACTATTATTCTAACTAGATCTACTTCCAGACCGTGGAACTGCCCTGCAAGATTAAAACTACAATTGCACAGTATACTCAAAACCATACTGTTAAAATGTTCACAAATAACATTTTAGCTAAAGCAATCTCTTCCTGTAACTGCTTCCAGAACTCATCTTCAGTGACCAATTTTTATCTTTCTATAAGTTAGGCATGTTTCTTCATAACAGCATATAAGACCCTCACCTAATCTTATACTAACAGTTTTCCCAACAATGGAAGGTGGTCTTCACAGCACAAAACTGGAACAGAAGCTGGAAGTTCATGTTTAGAAATCTCTTTTTTTCTTTCACCCCTCTTGGTGCTCTTTCTGGAGCTGATACCACCAGACATGGTTATACAGAACAGCTGATTGTCAGGACATGGCACGTTTTCACTGCTAGTCATGTTGTGGCCCTTGAGGCTCCAGTGCTGTAAGATATACACAGCATCGTCCAGTCCAAGAATGTCTAGTGGGTTAATTTCATAGTAGTCTCATTTTCAGTGTATTTTGGGCTGGTGGAAGGAGTGAGTGCGACTGAGTGGAGAAAAGTAAGTGGAACTATTCCTGGGGGAGGATCTAGCATATATCAGTACCTGAGACAATCAGGACTGCAAGTTAGCACCAGTTCCCAGAACAAACTGGACAGCCTATGGTGTGATGTTGCTGCAAGCTCATAGTATCATCATAGGGATAAGAAGACTACTCCTGTGCTATCTCAGTAATAAATAAACCATGCAAATATTTAACTCCCAGAGAAAAATACAGCAAAGTTTGTACTGCAAGTCGTATGTAAGCATAAAAGACTTATGGACACTTTAAGACTTAGAGTGACAAGTCCACTGCAAAAATGAAATAATGAATGAATGATATTGAAAAAGTCAAGAAAAAGTTTGTAGGCTTTCATTTAAATCCTGGGGGTTTTCCTTCATTTTTTGCTGAGTGATGAAGTGCAGCCTTTGTAAAAATAAACAAAATTCAGCAAGGAAATCGGCTTGGTATCATAAACTTCGAAGAGCTGGGCAACTATTTTGCGTATACATTTGACACACAGGTTAGGACATCAACTTTTATGTCTATTAAAATATAATGTTTCTTTTATGAGTAAATTTACCTTAAAATTGATCTGAATGAGAAAGTACTATTAGTGAGTGTGGCAATTTTTTCTAAAAGCATAGTAAAGTGACTAAAAGATTAGGTGAGCAAAACAAATGTTACCATTTTATTTCCTTTGCCTCACAACATCTATTAGCAGAAGAGAATGAATTTTTCAGCAAAGGAAAATGAACATGTATTTCAAACTGGGCTGTTTAAAAAAAAAAAACAAAAAAAACCAAAAACAAAAACAAAAAAACCCACACAAAACCCCAGAAGTTCCTTACATAAAAATACTTCAGCACAGCTTCTGACTCTACTGTTGTTTCCCAAAAAGGTGTCTCCTGACCACATATGCTGTAAGATATATATAAGATTTTTTTTTTGTCTCCAAGCATAATGGTTTTCTGATCCAAGATCAAAAAAGAGAATACAATTTTGTTCAGCTGTGTAAAATACTGTGTTAAAAGTGAATCTTATACATGACCTATATGCACTGCTAATCTTAAATTTATTATAAGTACAATTAATCATAAAGATTATAAACTTTTTAAATAATAGATGTAGAATGATAAAACAAGTTATTCTCCTTCTCTAGAAGGAAATAGTCAAAATAATCTCCATAATTTCAAGATTTCCATAATTCATGGTGAGAAACAGAGCTGCAGGCAACCAACTTCTTCTCATCTGCAGCCTCTACAAAGAGGACATCAGCAAAGGATCGAAGCACTTATGAAAATACTCGAAAGAGTTGTCTGCTAAAAAAAAAAGAAAAGGGAGAATTTTCCACAAATACTTGTTAAACTTGACTGTTGGTTACATGACTTGATTGGTATATGGAAAGGTAATGACTATTCTTTCAGTTGTCTTACATAACAATTTCAATTGTAAAACATAATGAAATTGCATTTTAACACAATGTTGATAGTATGCATTTTAGAAAGCAAAGCAGACCTAAATAAAGCACATTTATTCATCGAATGTGATCCTTTAAAAAGAAGCAGAGCTTTTGGTTTGGGACAAGTAAATGGAAAAAAAAAATGTACTCAATAAATATCCAGCAATTACAGTCACACAGGTACAAGTCTCTTAAACTGTTCAGTTCTGTGTGTTGATCTGAATTGTCCTAGAGTATGTAACAGATCAGCATGAAAAACTCACCTTGAACAACTATTATAAGAAAATTTAATGGAATGTAAAAATGTTTTAACCTTCTTTGAACCATGTGTCAAAGTCAATTGGACTTAATCCAGGAAATGAAATGAATCTTTCTATTTTAAAAAGAAACAGATAAACTCTTTGCACCATCAAAACATAACTCTTATTGTGCCTTTCCTTTTTCAGGTGTTTTCTTCCAATGATGATATTAGAAAGGAACTAATTCCCTGTACATGGTAATCTACTTATTTTTGCCACTACAAACTTTCTGTAATATGCAGCCTTACAAATGAGAATGTTTCCTAGGATTACTCAAAAGTAGTTAAAGTATGTGCAATTTTGCCAACTCCTTGTAATAGTGATATCCCAAGTACAGTTGTATTTCTTTGGTGAAACCGAGGTGTAAATGAGGAAATAATATTGCATTTCTGGGAGTGATAAAAAAAATAATCATGTGATCAGTCACAGGAAGTCCCGCTGGAGGCCAGTCACTATTACTGAATCCTAAGAGTGCATACTGGGACCAATACTGTTCTACCCTTTCATTAACAATCTGGGTGATGGGGAAAGCGTACTCTCAGCAAGTTTGCTGACGACACAAAACAGCCAGGAATGACTGACAGGCCAAAAAGTTGCACTACTCTTCAGAAAAGCCTCAACAGGTGGGTGAAATAGGTTATGAAGTTAACAGTGGGAAGTGAAAAGACCTACACCTGGGGAGGAATGACACATGGCAACAGTTGATGGGTAGCTGTCTGGAAAGAAAGTCTGCAGGGAAGAATATGGAGGTCCTGGTGAAACACAGGTTGAACATTAGCCAGCAGTGTGCACTTGGAATAAATAAAGACGGACAACAACCTCCTGGACTGATTTAGGAGAAATTACATCAGCCGGTAAAGGGAGGTAATCTTTCCCCTCTACTCAGGCCTGGTGAGACACACCTGGAGTGCTGGGTCCAGTCCTAGACTTCCCAGGATAAGCATGTCCTGTCTTTTTACAGGAGAGACATAGATATACTGGAATGAGTCCAGTGAAGTGTCACAAAGATGTTATACAAATCTAGGAGGAGAGGATGAGAGAGCTGGGGCTAAAGAAAAATACTTTTTAAATGTAAGGGTTGTTGAACAGGGAACAGATTACTGAGAGTATTCGTGGCCTCTCCATCCTTGGATACAGTCAAAATGCAACTGGACACAGCCCTGGACAAACTGCTCTAGCTTATCCTGCCCAGATCCAGGGACTTGGAAGAGCTAACCTTCAGAGAAGCCTCCAGTCTTAGCCATACTGTCATTCTATAATACTACTCTGTAAGGGTAGACAGTGATCCCGTATTTGGCTCTAACAAATTACAGAGAAGAATGACATACATACAGATGTATTAAATGCACATGCACAATTTTTTGGTCTTAAACCAAATAGGTGCATACATAAATAGGAACAGGCTTCTATAACCAACTTTTCACACAGGAGTCCTATCAAATTACAATAACTGTTGAAAAAAGTAATCTGTATCATCAAAACCACTTTATTGTCTCTTTAAATTATTGTGAACTTTAAGAATTTCATGTAAAATAATTTTAGAGAACATTAAAACATTCATATAATCATCTGATCAGCTGCTACCTATGTCAACAGGTCCCCAGTAAAATTATACTGACAAAAGGTATTTCAACAAATACTAATGGTCACATTGTCTTGCTTTACATAAAATGGAAAGAAAGGTTCCCAGCAAGCAGGTCCAATGCCTTCATTTGCAAAGGAAATTGCTATTCTATTCAGGACATACCAGAGATAGGATGTGCAATGTTCCTACCTATAAAAGGGAGACCTTAATCTTAAACAGCAGTCCTTGACCTGCTAAATAGCAGGAGACTATATTAAAAAAAGTTATCAAGTTTGTTTAGACCTCATAATTTGAAAAAAGTAAACTTGAAAAAATATATGTAAAGAGTAGATGTTTGTTTTGTTACTGAGCTCATGCTGCTTCCCAGGAGAAATTCTAGAGATGGAAAAAAGATTGCTTCCCACCTCTTCTCTAGAGATGGGAAAAGATCGATTTTACCTTTAATAGATAGGCACCCTACACCAGGAAACATTAGTCACTGCAGGCAGATAATGCTTACATTATTATAGTTTTTTTTTAAAAAAAAAACCAACCAAAACCCAAAAAACATTTCCCATTACCTTCTTTAAAAATATGTGCTGGGTACCAAATCTATGCAATTTGCAGAAAACAATGCTGAAAGAACAGTACAGTTCTGACAATTCTTCTGCAGAAACTGTCCAGGGAAAAAATCCACTATCTTCTGCTAATGAAATAAATAATTCTAGACTTCTATTTTAGCTGTTATTGTTAATCATCTTAGAAGATATAAACTTAATATGGCTAAAATCATTTGAGAAAGAGAAATTAAATGTCATCAAAAAAGAGAAGACAGAATCATCGAACTGTCAGAGCTGGAAGGGATCTCTAGACATCATCTAGTCCAACTCCCCTGCTAAAGCAGGATTGACTAGAGAACATTACTCAGGACTGCATTCAAGAAGGTCTTGAAGGTCTCCAGAGACGGGGACTCCACAGCCTCCCTGGGCAGCCTGGTCCACCTCTGTCACCCCCAACGTAAACAAGTTTTTTCTCATATTTGAATGGAACTTCCTATGTACCAGCTTGTGGCCATTGCCCCTCATCCTGTCACTGGGAACCACTGACTCCATCCTACTTCAACCCACCCTTCAGATACTTGTAAGCATTAATAAAGTGTCCCCTCAGCCTTCTCTTCTCCAGGCTAAAGAGTCCCAGCTCTCTCAGCCTGTCCTCATATAAGGGAGATGCTCCGATCCCTCAATCGTCTTAGCAGTCCTACGCTGTAGTACTGGTACTATTCTCCACTAGTTCCCTCTCTCTCCTGAACTGGGGAGCCCAGAACTGGATGCAGTATTACAGTTGTGCCCTCACCAGACCATCCAATAAACAGTTCCTCTTGTGCATAACCAGAAGGAGAATGCAAATTTCAGTTGTTCAGAGCTCTGTCAAAATTCTGAATTGTAACACCCATACAATTATTAGCAAAATCATTATATAGCTATGAAAATCTAAATAATAACAGCAAAGTAGAAGGAAATACTGTGAAATTAACACATTTGCACTTCCCTCCTTTATCTTTGCCTTTGTTATTAAAAAGAGTTCTTGTTTGCATTTGTAAGACACCTCTTTTAGCAGACACAAATCTGATAAACCTGAATGAAATAATAGGATGAAATAAGAAAATAACATTATCCATTATGAATATTCCACAGGTGACTATTTTATATATATATATATATTTATATACAATAAGGATTTACTATTTCATCAATTTAGCACAGACAAATTGTGCTAAATTGTTAGTCTTTCTTATGCATCTCCATCAAACTCTATGCAGCATTTATGACAATATTCTCACAACTGTGAAAGTATCAACAAGCTGATCTGCAAACTGATTATATTTTCTGTGCTTGTGTTCCAGAAGGAGACCAATTAAGAAGAAAAAAAGAAAAAAAAAAGCAAAAAGAAAAAAGAAAAGAAAAGCTTACTCCTAAATTCAGAATATACTTTACTCTTCTAGGGCTGGAGAACTCAACATGTTAACACAATCAATAGCCATGGTACTAAGGAAGATAATTTGTGTAGCTATTTGATGTGTCTCCAATTTTGCTCTCACTCATGAATATATTTGCAAAAAGCACTAGTATGACTATCCTAGTCGTATGTATACATCACTGCATTTTTAATGGACCTTTATGCTGTATTCCAATCTATGCAATTCTGGTGAATAAAAGCAGGACCCTAATCTACTTTTGTACTGAACACAAAAAAAGATTGTGCCGTTGCACTCCTAAAAATGAATTATTCGTTACACAGAAAACCATCCATGATCTTTTGCAGTCAATGAAATACTCTCTGTACGATCATCTGAGTTACTCACTGAATCATAAAAGATACTCAAATTGCAACAGCAAATTCTAATGCCAGGATAAAATTGAGATTTTCTGGATTATATTCTGGATATATATGAGAAAAAACAACAACAAAATTAAATTGGTAGTACTATATTTGCCTCTGAATACAATTGCTGTGATTTTCACCCAAACACTAGAAATTTGACTTTAATTGAAGATAATAATGTTCATGGGCTATACGATTGACAATGTCACCTGTGAAGTGTGGAGAAAAGGGCAATGTAAAACTCTGCAACAGCTCTGCATGCTCCCAGGTTGCCCTGTTCTGTGCACATAAATTCTCTTAGTAGTTGGAAGGCAGGATCTGATGCTCTTTCAGCTCCTTTAAATGAATAATTCCACTTTTTTTCTTTAGTGAGATCTTTGCATCTTTAGTTAGATTTTTAGCAACAGTTTAACCAGAATTTTCAACTTTGGAATTAAAAGTTTGAAATCACAGAAAAATTCTTACCTTTTTAATTGCTACATTGAATAATACATGGGTTTAATACACGGATGTCCTTAATTCTGACATTACTGAAAAATCCAGCTAGTCACACATCATCTGTTCACTGTGAGATCAAAACAACTTTCCCTTTTTGAGAAGCAGAATTGTATTTATAAATTTTGTGTAAGTGAGCATCTTAGTATTTTCATGTTTAAAATAATATGAGTGGAAGTCACCATGCTTTCACCTGCCATCATTATTACTCCCTAAATAAACAATAAAAGAAATGGCGGTACGTCAAAGAAGAAAACTATAGTTGTCTCATGAAGGCTCTTATCGCCAGCTAAAGATTTGATTTTGAGTTCCTCCATATACAGATAAGCAATATCCATATTTCAAGTAGAAATGGGTTCATGTACACAGTAAATGCAAAAGACAGGGCAGCTGGAACTCAGACAGATGCTGCAGCTCACGATTCACCTGTTCAGAGGCACTGTTCAGGAAATGGTTCTGAAATTCTCTTGGCTACACATGTACATTGCTTCTGTAATACACAACTATTCTCACAGGAGGATAAAATGATCACTGTTTGGGTCCTGCAGTCAGCCCAAGTCCACTAGTATCGGAAGTGGGACTAGCTATGTTATGAAAAGCTCCACCCTCTCCTTTGTTTTGTTTTGTTACATAAGGCTGAGAGTGTCCTCAATGAAGTTTAGTTTGGCTAGTGAATCTTCTAACAACTTCTATGAATGAATGTCCTATATTGCTAATGAGCAACCACAGCTCAGGCTTTACAACACTACAACACAATGCTTTCAAATATAGAGTACTATCAGATATTATTAGCTGCTACAGGTACATAATTTTTTAAATTGCAGCCCTTTGGAATTCAATGTCAATAGGTAATGACAGACTTTAATACACGGGTTTCCTTAATTCTGACATTACTGGCTCAGTTTCGAATGTCATAGAGTTGTAGGCTTAACCTTGTAAACTTTCGTTTAACGTTGAGTCCAATGGTAAAATCACTTATTCATCTCTGCCAGCTCAGCTGATGCTCCATCAACCTGAAATAATATCCTATGTGAGCCGTAATAAGAAAATTTGCATTTAACAGTACTTCAGTAAATCAATTCAGCTTTGCAGGACACAGCCCTGCTTTTCCCTTGAATGCAAATAGCAGTCTCATTCCGGGAAGCCATATATTTAAAGTGTCCCTAATACTTATTAGCTATTGGAACTTGACGCAAAAGTGGAAGTTATCAGAAAAGCTTTGAGATATGGGAACATAAATTGGCAACTCATTTTTGTGTTTTCTCCTAGTTTTACGTTTGCAGAGCCTTCATATGCTTTTACAGCCTCTACAAATTTATTACTTAGTACGAAGATACAAATTGCATGCTATGATGTTGTGCAAGCATGGAATGAATAATATTTTCTACTGAACTGTCACAAAGGGACAGATGGCAAAAAAATCACTATTTAGCATTATTGCTAATGAAAGTTTATCAAATGGGAAACAATATGAAGTTAGTATGAGCAGTATGAATAAATAGTTGCACGTACTGGCATAGCCAGATGTTAGCCATTCAAAGAAAGGACTGTAATATCACAGATCTTACAGAATTTAATCTTCATCGATCAAATACTATAGCTGTAATACAGTACAATTGGTTTGTTAATGCTCTTTTTGATACTAGGTTGTACCTATGGCAGAACAAGATTATATGATTACTGGAAAGTTTATGTTTATAAAGATCACAACTGAAAGTCAAGATAGTAAAAGCAGATTAATTGAACTCTCTTCAACTCTTAGATTCCCACTGCTTCTCAGGATTTATTTTTATCCACTATACTGTAGGAAAGTAAGAAAGAGAGACAAAGCACACAAATTTTAAACTCACTTTAAATCCTAACTACAAATGTATGGATATCCTGACCCAGGACTCAATTAGAGGAGAAAAAAAAATGAAACATGTTTATTACTAAGTACATACACATATGTTTTCATAACACTGCCAGAAGACAGAAATGATTCATCTTCTCAGCTCAGGACTAAAACCCACAAATGCATATTTGCATGTAGATTTAGTAGAAATTGGTGTCAACTTAATTCAGGAAGGTAAGAAATACTAAAATACAGGACTCAATCTATAGAAATGACTATGCCAAGAATGCAAATAAATAAATCAGATTAAAATTAATTACACTAATTAGAAATCAAGTCAAATACACACAAGTTTTTTACTGACAGCAATTAGATTGCAAGAATTCTCTGAGAAATGAAGCTGCAAGATGAGGCACTGGCCAATCAATGAAAATTTCATTAAAAGATCATACTTTTATTTCTCATATTCAGGTTTTAGAACTCAAAAAAAGACGTTCTCTAACACAACAAAAATAATTTTATAGTGTTTCTGAATTATTAGTCTCACTATGAATTTGTAATATCGATTGATATTTAATAAGGTTTTTAACTAGTGTGATGAATTAGGCAGCGAGTGACATTCATATGCTGGTAGACCTTTCTCTATCCTGTCAGATAATGGTTTCACATATGTCAAAATATCTTACGAGACTTTTGGTCCCTGAAGCTGTATTCCTTGGTGTATTAGTAACAGACCTCAAGATGGATCCCCAAGATTATAATGTACATATTGTAAAAGATTTGGGTGGTTCTTTTTTTCACACACTGCAGTTTACTTCCTGATAGCTATACAAACATTGCCATTTTAAATATTAATGCTAGTATCCTTATGAGGAAGAAGAATTGTCATCATCATTACAATCTACCTATGTTTCTGCTCATTGTGTGTATATAATTTAGGCAGCAATTAATGCTCTTCCTTGGATTTTGATAATCACAGGGGAAAAAAACACCAAAAAAACAAACAACCACCCCACCCCCCCAAAACAAACAAACAAACAACACCAAACCCCCCAACTGTTAAACGACCCTCCATGTTCCCGTTGTTAGCAGGGTTCCCAAAGTAAAGAAAGGACTTGTGAACATGACCACCATAGACGTCTACACTATTCCATGCTATCGGTATCTGCTCACTCTGGGAACAGAGAGCAGAGATTTCAAAGACATTAAGTTCCTAAAGGTTCTGTGGAAATCAATAGCCACTAGGCCTCACTAAGAAAAGAACTGAAGACCAAACATTCTTGTCTCAAAACATCAGAGATTTCACAGGGAAAAACAGACACTGGAAAAAAAAGACACCTTAGCTGCAGGCTAACTGGTTAACTTTGTTAAAAATGCAGGAGAATTGACAATTTCTGAGATAGTTTTGTCTACCTATATACAGTTACCTGACTATCAACCTCTGAAGCAACAGAGTTAGGCACCACTGTGTGTGTGAATGTTACCTATCACACACATACATGTATTGTAAAGATGATAGTACATTCAAGTTTTCTCTTGTACCTTGGGATCTTGTTAGTAATGTTCCCTGCCATCTTGTCTCCTGTTTAGCAACGTGATTCAGCAATCACTGGCTCACTGACACATCAGCACGTAAAACAGAATAGCAAAATTTGAAGATATTAGGATTTCATTAATCTCTTACTCAAATGCTTCAACATCTGTCAAAATAGGAATATGAAATTTCAGAGAAGGCACCACTTTTGTTATTCATGGTCTAATATATCTTAGCAAGACTTAAAATCTCTCATGAACTTTAGATATATATGTTTATTTTCCTTCAGGAGCGCTAACAAAACTAGCTGTGCTGGTTTTGGCTGGGATAGAGTTAATTTTATTCATGGTAGCTAGTACAGGGCCATGTTCTAGATTTTTGCTGGAAACAGTGTTGATAACACAGGGATGTTTGTGCTACAGCTGAGTAGCACTTACACAGTGCCAAGGCCGTTTCTGCTACTCACACTGCCCCATCAGCAAGTAGGTCACACCAGCAAGTCCTCACAT
>VXBW01005129.1:150913-161410 GCA_013400375.1 Thinocorus orbignyianus | reverse complement strand
TGCTGGAAACAGTGTTGATAACACAGGGATGTTTGTGCTACAGCTGAGTAGCACTTACACAGTGCCAAGGCCGTTTCTGCTACTCACACTGCCCCATCAGCAAGTAGGTCACACCAGCAAGTCCTCACATTGTCCCCGCCACNGCTACTGGACTAAAGGCAACCAAATTCCATTCTGGCATCTAGTGTACCTCCTCCCCCTCCTCTTTCACTCAGCTGGGTGTCTGGANGTTACGGTGTTTGCCTTCCCAAGCAAATGTTGGGTTTGATGGAGCCCTGCTTTCCTAGCGATAGCTGAGATGTGCCTGCTGATGGCAAGTGGTGAATCAATTCTTTGTTTTGCTTTGCTTGTGCGCGCAACTTTCACTCTACTTATTAAACTGCCTTTATCTCAACCCATGAGTCTTCTCACTTTTACCCTTCCCCTTGTCTCCCTCATCTCAGAGGGGTGAGTGAACTAGTGGCTGTGTGGTGATGACTTGCCAGCAAGGATTAAACCACGACACTAACATAAGGGCTCTGAGACTATTAACTAATGGCAGGATTTGGCTACTGGACTNATTTGGCTACTGGACTAAAGGCAACCAAATTCCATTCTGGCATCTAGTGTACCTCCTCCCCCTCCTCTTTCACTCAGCTGGGTGTCTGGAAGTTGTTTCTCTCACATATTCTTACTCCTCTCTCTGGCTGCTGCCATGCAGGTTTTTTTCCCTTTTAAATATGTTGTCACAGAAGTGCTATCACCATTGTTGATAGGTCTTGGGCAGGAGCAGGTCTGTTTTGGAGCTGACTGGCATTGGCTCTGTTGGACATAGGAGAACCTTCTAGCAGTTTCTCATAGAAGCCACACTTGTAGACCCTCCGCCGTGCAAACCCAATACAGATGTATTGATTGGTGAGGGAAATGATAAACCACTGTAAATAGAAATATGAGTCCTGCAGACAATATTCCTCCACCTCAATACAATGAAGTAGAGATGTTTTGAAATGAGTGCATTAAATTTAATTTGTCTCAAGTTTTAATGACTCCTTACAAAGCCCAGGACATGTATCAATTCAACAATGACATCCATGATGCACAATAAAGCCACATAAATTTCAGCTTTTTTTTATATTCATAATGTCACTGATTGTAATTCTAGGGAGGAAAGAATTTATTACTGTAACATTGTGCCTCACTGCAGAAGATGTCTAACACCTACCTACATTTCAGTAACAGAAAGTTAAGAGCAGTGTACACCCTGGGTAAAATGCTACCTGTAACAGCGTAAAAATAGCAACAAGGTTTAGTCAATTTGGAAATACTTTGTAAATATTCATCAATAATTTTAAAAAGTCACAGATAATCAGAAGAGAAATAATTTGCCCATGTAAAACGTATAGATGCCGTATCATAGCAGTATATGCCCTTAAAAAAAAAACAATCTTGCTTAATGTCGTCCCTAAAACCATCCCACGCTGAGCTTCAGATTCAGTACAGATAATGCACTGTACGTTTGTCTCATTTAGAATTTAGTGTGACAGTTAAAACAAAATATGAGATTGTTCTTAAGAGATACTCTGCAATAAGCATGCTAAGTATTTGCCTTAAATGGTAACAGCGAAAAAGACACTCTGCACACCTGCCACTATAGAGATCTTTCCAGTATTCCCCTCTCTGCGCTTTAGACCCTGGCAGCGTCCTGTTTCACAACCGATGCTAACATTGGTACCTATGGCATGCAATTTTCCAAAGTTAATCTGCCAGAACACTGCTCATCTTCACTGCAGACAGAGCAGGATCAATTTCTTTCTAATTCACTGCCCTGCATCAGCTCACTGTGACAGCCAAAAGGTAAGCTTCTAGTGGGAGGTGTCCCTGCCCACAGCAGGGGGGGTGGAACTTGATGATCTTTAAGGTCCCTTCCAACTCTAACCATTCTATGACTCTATGATTCTATGATTCTGGGGGCAGCTATCCTGTAAATTGGCGAGGTATGTCATCTAGCCACATCCACAATCACTGAGATGCATGAGGACTGTTGTACACCTTGCTGGAAAAGTAACACATGAGTGAAGATAGGAAATGAGACTTTGTCAAATAAAGGGAATTTTGCACTTCCAAGAAAGCGCTATAATGCGTATTGTGGTGAAAGGCCAGATTGTCTCCAAGATCAGGAAGATAAATTTGTTTCAGAGAAAAGGCTACTATGCAGAACATCTAGAAGTCCTCCAAGGAGGACCGGAGATAAAAGCTAAAAATGTCACACTGAGAAGAGATAATGTCTGATTCCCAAGACACCCAAACACATCAGGTGAACAGACAGGAGATTTTCCGTTCGAACTCAATGTTAAATACAATATATGCGTTTTTTCTTTTGTTTGTCCAGTTACACATTTGAGAAATATTTCTAGATACACTGACACTCAATAAACCCTAAAATTTAATTGCATTGGCTGAAATGAAATGTAATATAACAGTACCCAGATAATAGCAAAGTATTCTTGAAGTCTGTGGGACATTTTTACAAGTGCTCTCTCCCCCAAGATTTTATCCACAGGATAACAGAACATACCTGGACATTAGCAGGTCTATGGGGACCTGCAGAACCAGTACCAGGAAGGTCAGAACAGGACAAAGTGCCTTCCAGAGGTTGTAAGAGAAGGCTCTCTGTCATCTGAAAAATAAGGGGTCTGAAGTCTGAAGTCAGATGGTCCTCAAGGTATCTAGGATGCATACTCAGTATAAAGGCCTCTAAATCTGAAATAAGTTTAATAGATTCTTAAAAGTGATTACTGGATTTAGCTATTTGATAGTACGATCATAGCTAGTTCTAGTCATTCAATGTAGTTATTATTATTTTTTAATGCATTCAGACGTAGATCACAGAAGCAAGTTGTTTATACATGACTGCTTCAAAAAAGACTTTATTATAGGAAAGAATTTAGTTGCCTCTTCAGTGTAGGCGACAAACCCAATAATCAACACTGTATGACTGAAATATCTGTATTCATATTAAAGAATGTAAGCCTACCCAGTCAAAAAAGTTGAAAAAATTTTAACAGATTACAATGTACACCAAAAACGAAGAAAAAAAAAAAAAAAGGAAAACAATAATAAAAATGAATGCTAAAAGACTGAATGTAATTAAAATATGGACTTGTACATATTATGTCAGGAGACAAAGTATCAGTCATAGAGAGGCCTTCAAAGTTCATGTATTTAAAAAAATAAAGTAAAAAAGTGACATGAGAATGAATCACAGAATCAAAAAATTATCAGAGTTGGAAGGGATCAGCCAGCCCTCCCAGTCTGGTATCATCAACAAACTTGCTGAGGACACAGTCTGTTCCCATGTCTAGGTCATTGATGAATATGTTGAATAAGACTGCATGAGTATTGACCCGTGGGGGACACCGCTGGGGACAGGCCTCCAACTTGACCCTGCTCCACTAATTACAACACTCTGATTTCTGTCATGCACCCAGCTCTCAATCTATCTCACCACCCCCTCATCTAGCCCACACTTCCTTAATTTCCTAATGAGGATATTACGGCAGACAGTATCAAAAGCCTTGCTGAAGTCAACGTAGATGACATCTGCTGCTCTCCCCTCACCCAGCCATCCAGTTATATCACAGAAGTCTATCAGATTGGTCAAGTTATTTACCTCTGGTAAATCCATGTTGACCACTTCAAATAATTTCCTGTTCTTCAACATGTTTGGAGATAACATCTAGAATAAGTCGCTTCATTACCTTCCCAGGGACATAGGTAAGACTAACCGGCCTGTACTTCCCTGGGTCCTCCTTCTTAGCCCTCTTTCTAGATTACAGTTTTACAATTTGCCTTCCTCCAGTCCTCAGGAAATGGTTATAGGAGTTAACGAATGAAATAATGAAGAACGAAATAATTATAGGAGTCAAAAAAAGGTAAAATAAGAGACTTTTAATCTTACAGATGGAAAATCAGCAGTATCACCAGCCTGCATCCCAAATAAACTAGAAGAAAAAGTTCTATGTACAGAATTGCCACAGCTGATGAGTTTTTGTTTTGCTATGATATGGCTGCAAGACCTTGCTGAAGGCACATTGAAAGCAGTATGCTGTCTGTTCAGCAAACAAATAATTCTTCCATATCCAGGCCTACCAGGAATACTTTTCACCAAAACAATATTTTTTTCTCCCAGTAGGTGGCAGAAATTCAGTCACACACAACAACTTTTTCTCTCCCAGATACCATTATAGACTGATTGACTGAGGAGCCATAACTATTTCTCATGAAACTACCTACCTTTTCCTGATGATTACATGTTATATCTCATGTTATCACTGCAGCAGGAGGGCAAATAATCACAAAANAAAATAAAAAAAAAAAAAAAAAAAAAAAAAAGAAAAAGAAAAAGAAACTATTTTTTGATACTGCCTGTCATGAGATGATGATGATGAGAATTTGGCCCTGAATACAACAAGGAAGACAGCTGGAATTCAAGATTTACACTTAACAGTATTCCCATGAAAGGTGCATCCACTGAAGCTTATAGGGGAACTGCAGTGTAACCTCTGATGCTCTTAAAAGAGACAACATTGTGCCTATCAAATATCCACAAACATCATTTCACAATTCTAACTTGCAATTCACTACACCTTTCTAACAATATCTTTTTGGTGCATCTCTAATACACAAAATGAAACTATCCTTCCCATTATACTTGGCAATTTCAATATTCATTGAAAATGTCTTAAGAAGTAATTTCCTTTCAGAGTTCCAGCAAACTCTATGTGCCAGTCTTGAGAAGTTCTTATCCACATTTCCAGAGGCAAATAATGGCTATTGAATATAAATCTTTTGAAGTCCTTGTAAATGAGTTTAAGTAATTTCTTCCAGTCTTCTCTGATGCTTTGAAGAGTTGAGGCTTTTAGGACTAGATAGGCATCTAAACTGTTCAGGTGCTTGTTTACATTATCTTAGATCCTAGGCTGCAGTTTCAGTTTTGAAGTGAGAGGAAGTTATTGCAGTATAGCTGAAGCTTTTCCCTTTCTCTGCCCTTTATTTGAAAATCTTTCCTGAATTCTTAACTGAGTCTAATCCATGCAGCACTTAAACACACACTTAGCTCTAATGTTGTAAAACCTACATTGAGATAGAATTGCTACTAGAGAAAGATGCAGACCAAAGAGGAAAGAATAATGAAACTGAACCACTGTCGATGGAAATTAGCAGAATAAAGAGGATCCAGGATTGTTGCATGATAACAATTGTCAAAAAAGAAAACAGCAGATACAAAAGTAAAGGAAAAACCCGTTTTGTCTTCCTACTACAAGCAAGATAGGAAGCAGTACAAGTAAGGCTTACTTTACAGCAATGGTGATATATGTTCAAGGTAATAAAAAATTTTTCACAGTATAGACAGGTACTGGAATAGACTCCTTAAGGAAGTTCTGCTGTTCCTAAGGCTAGACATTAAATGCTTTCCAAGAATAACTGAGTTACAGATGGCAGAAGAGAACACACACTGTTTAGGTCCTCTTTGCCGTATTTTTTAATCATTCTTTAAAGATCTTAATCTATGTTTTAATTATCATATTTCTGGCTATATCTATGTTTTAAATTTATCAGCTTTTCTAGTATCTCTTCAACAGCTAGCAGAAGACTCATGTATCAAATACTCAAAAGCATTTTTGGCTTTTGGTCCATAGATTTTAGTGCTAATACCATCACTCTGCTGGCTGCACGTTAGCGTGCTCTCAGAGTATTTCAAAATGTATCCAGTTGATTCCTATTAGCATCATGGGGAAACAGGCACATTTTTAACCTTACCTGGAAATTATGTTTATACAAAGTGCTTCCACGAATATCTAAGGATTGGAAACAAAATCTATATTGCTTTGGAGAACAAATGTTTCTAATGCGTTTTCTTGTGACCTAACTCTATGAGTACTGAATCCTAACACACATAACATAGAAGCAGCACAAATCTACAAAGTTGAAATTCAAAGTTTTGTCTGTATTAACCAGTAAGAATGGGAAATGGATGTAGATCTTTCAAAAAGCAGACTGCAGAGCAGGATACCTTTTCTGACCACTGAGTTCTTTTGCAAAGCATGAACTACTTGCAGATGATGCACAACAAACTGTCAAGGTGACAGTCCAGAATTTGAGTCCAGCATTCATGCAGGTTGTCAAAACAAATTTTAGATATGAAATTAACCAGTCAATGAATAAATATCTTGTAAAAAGCCTTGTTCATTTCTCAGTAAAAAGACTATTTTTATTTTTTTATTTTTTTTTTAAATAACAGCAAGCACACTACCTGATTTTAGGTAAATTCAGTAATTAAACTGGCAACAGGCAATTCTTTTAGCTTTCCCATAAAAATGTAACACACTAATGAGGTATTCTCACTGTGTGAAAGTAGATCTAATTCCCAAGAAAATTTCATTTTGCCAAACTACATACAGTATAACACTCTTCTGCTGGCCAATTGGTTTCTGACAGATACATCCTATTTATAGATTTCTTTTTGTAGCTGTTTTGAACCTGAACTGAAAGGGCTCCTACAACTGAAATTAATCAGAAACTTATTTTAAAATAAAGAACTTTTCAAAATAAATGAAAACAAAGAGCTCTCTAGTACAACAGCATTGCATAGAAAGCCTCTCGTCAATTATTTTCTCCATTATAATAGAGGCACGAGAGAAAGAGGCAGCAACAGAAGATGCAGCAACTCAAAAAACAGTAGCCTGGAGGGAGAAAAAGTTAGAAACAATTATATTAGGATAAACTACATACCAATCCATGAGGTAAAGCAGAGTGATCCCCTGTGTGATTAAAGCAATATCATCACGAAAGCTGGGGCTTTGTACAATGCTGAGGTTTGAACTACAAATTCAGATATGAAAGGTGCTAGGGAGGGATCAATGTTACGAGTCAGAGTTGACAATGAAATAGGAGTCTAAATATAATTGTAAAGATTTTGAAAAAGTGTTCTTTTCCTTACTCTTTGGTTATATGTTTCTCTGGAAACAAGGCAACAGATTACAGTATTTACAGCTTTGAACCATTACTTAGTCATGAAGAGGTTGTGTATTAGGTCCTTATCAAAAGCAAGAAAAAAACCCCTGCCTATGGGAATATAAAGGTTATGACAATTCACAAGGACAGATTCTGACAATTGCAGAGGAAAATACTGGTATTCAAGAAAAACTCAGTTTTAGCTCCCATCAGATTACGTTTTCCCATAATCCTGTGTCACAGAACAAAAGATTTTTAGGCAGGGATTCAAAGGATTCAGTAGCTTATGTGTATGAATGTGTGTGCACAAGTGTTCCCAAACAAAAAAGGTAGCATGACAGGAACTGTGGAGGCATTTGCCTCAGAAGAGAAAGGCAGGCATAGAATCTGGCAGCAATGCAAATCTTGTTGCACATCTAAAACTGTTTTTGAAATGCTTTCATCAGTTGTACAAATTAAATGTCCCAAGGAAGACATAATTACAGCAACCAAAATTAACTTCTGCTCAAGTACTTTTTCCATCTTAGTCCTTAAAAAGATACCAGATTACCATTACCCGTTGGATAAAAGAATGGATACTTCATCTAAATAAATATATGCATATTTTTATGATCACACAATTAGGGATCAGCTGTCCTAGTTATGCATATGTAGTGTTCTCCTTATCCTAAGGAAGACCATAAACCTTGTTTTTAGATTGTGAGGTCTCTTACCTTACTCTAGTCGTTTATCCTTTGGTCAAGGCCCTTGAACACCATGATTACCATGAAAAGCAATCTGAATTCCAGACACTCTCTTTCTCCATTTTTGAGAGCCAAATCTTTTGTTCTGTGACACAGGATTATGGGAAAACGTAATCTGATGGGAGCTAAAACTGAGTTTTTCTTGAATACCAGTATTTTCCCTTTTTCACTGATTAATCTTCCTCTTGAAAAAAAATATTAATTTTGCCTTCTAAAAAAATTTAAAAAAAAGTGCTGGGAGAAGTCATTAGGGGAAAAAAAATTCTAAAAACTCTGTAAATTTCATTTTTGCTCATCTTGAAATCCATTTTCACATAAGGCAACGGGTTTGGTTTTTTTCTCCATAATGGAAAAGAACATAATTACATCTCCATAGCACAAAATAGATCCTTCTCCACCTGGAAAGCTCCTAATCTCATTCTTCCTCACTGTATCACATTGTTCTGTATGCCAGGATATCCTTTATAAAACTAGGGTAAGGCCATTAATACTACAGTTAAACAAAAGACCTTTCAATATTGCTAATGCTACGGTTTAAATGAAAGACCTTTAAATATAATGAAGTGCTACTTTCATCTTCCTTTATGAACTTTTACAACATTATGTGTGGAACTTGCAAAACTACCTCAGTCATGCATCTACTTATCATCTCCAGTGGGAGTGAAGTCATTAAAACAAATTCAGCACAAACATAACATTAGGAAAAAAAGGACCTTTTTTCTAACATTATGAAAAGATGAAGGAATGAAAAGAGAACTGTTGGAAAGAATCTAATAAGAATGGATTTTGTGTTTAGAGAAAACACGTTTCTAAGCATGACACTATTAGCAATTGAAAATGTTACACTGGATGGTGAAGTTAGACTTGCAAGGTAATGTTTTCTACTCTCCTCCCTTAAAGTATAATCAGTTACACTCATCTCCTCTGCCAAAAAGACTCCCCTTGCAAACTCTTTCAGTGCTTCCTTAAATCTTCACTCCTTAATGCGTATTTCCCAAAACCAGCACATCACCTGAAAACATCATGTATGTTGAGAAAAGCAGGATTTTTTGCATAACTAGCTGTTTTCTCTTCTGCTTATATATCAAAAAAAGGTATTTTATTCATTAACCTTGTTCAAGTTTATGATCCACTATGGTTCTTTTCTAAAGACCTGCCTGTTACCTGTGTTTATATAGTTGAGTATTCATAACTAAGTGCAGTTTCACGGCAATTGTTGAATTGCCCTGTATTTCTCCTCCTTAGAGACCTCTGGTCCACAGTCCCTACAAACGGACTAGAGCCCGTTAATTTAACGAGATATTTGAAGACCAAGTTCAAGTTAAGAGTTTGCCAGCACAGCTGCAGGCAAAGAGGATCCGGTTATGTCTCTGTGATTCTCCTTAAATGTCGTCTCTCAAATTTCTTTCAAAATCACCACTCATGGTAAATAACTGTTACTGGCCTAGCAGAACTTTGCTCTCTCCATAGGAAGCAGCAGCAATTTCAGCCTGCACAGTACTCAAGCAGTATCTCAGTATGTCCAATACCAAATTGACTAATTGACTAAAAGCCTGGGCAAAAATTGAGAAGAAAGGGAACAGAGGCTGACTTTGAAAGTGTAATGAAACCCTTAAAATTTTTAAGTTTTATTGTCTTATTTGACCAATTTCAGACTGTGAAAATGTTAACAAATTGCACCTGAGGAAGGCTCGGATACTGCTGTCTTAAATTTAGATTTAGAATATGGGAATAACCATAAATATTTAGGATCCAATCAACAGCAGAGTCCATATAAAAAGTTCACTGATAAATGCAGCAATGCTTGCAATATTTATTCATTAAAGCAATATTTAAAAACAGTGGAAACTTTCTTTTTCTCTGGGGCACAATGGTTTCCTTGGTACTTTCTGTGATGGAGTTGATTGCTGTTACAATGAACTGTAATACATTTTTCTTCAAATTCATATCTATTTTAATACATCAACAGCATATTGAAAGTGTCATGGTATAGGGAATTCAAGCACAAAATGCACTTTTCTTAAACTCTCTGTTCACAGAGATGATAAACCAGTGCATACTAATCTTGGCATCTGCTTTGTATTGCAAGGAATTAAACTATGATATTCTTCTCAGCTCAGAATTTGGATCAATACTTCAAATGTTACTTCTTTGGAGGGGGAAAGAAAAAATACCGTGAATAGCTAAAAAGTCTACAAGGTTTTATGAATGGCTTGCCAATTCTGCAATATCATCAATGCTTCAAAGGTGTTTTTTCAGACCCATAAAAATTCTGTCTGCCTTTTGCTTCTTTACACAGGAACAAGAGACACAGCATATAAAAACAAAAATGAAAAATGGTTTTAAAAGATTTCCTCTAGCCTTCCATGGCATGCAGTATAAGTATCCAAAATTTAAAGGGTAAAATGAAAACAATTATTCTGAAACAGTGCAACAGAAGTCCAGGGTAAGATCAAAGATAGTTAGTTTTGTACTGTGGTTCATGAGAAACCTTGAGCCTTTAATAAGCTGCTCCTAATCTTCACTAAGATGTATCAGAAGCCATAAATACTAAAGAGATACTATAAAAGCCATTTCAGGCTATGTTACAAAGCAAAGTACCTGGGTATCATTCAATTTAAAATGAAATAGACACCAGTCTACCAGGATACAGAAAGTTGAATCACATTTTGAAGAAGGCTTGAACTTCTCTATGTGCATTAAGGGAAAGATAAGCTTCCTTTTTTTAGGAAAAAACAAAAAAAAAAAAAAAGTTGTTTTA
>VXBW01005129.1:136010-147479 GCA_013400375.1 Thinocorus orbignyianus | reverse complement strand
AAGACAATATAGAATTGTATTTCTGCATTTTACTCCTTGCTAAACTTGTTCACTTGTAAATGTTTCATAATTTCAATTATGCTTTTATATAACTTACAAGAAGCAAATTTGAAGTTCTAGCAGCTGTAGCTAAAGGCAATAAATCATTCTAAGAAGCTGTTATGTATAATTGTAAATTCAAATTTTTCTAATATTATCCATCTCTCAGTCTTGGATTCCAATTTTCCTACCCCTACACTGCGACCCTACTGTAAAACCCAAAGGTCTATCTAGCCACCTTACTGACTTAGCAGATAATTCTTATTTCAATTCTTTTATAAATTTTTATCAGTACTTAGAAATAAATCCAATGCATATGACACTTCTATAATTTTACAACAGAAATTATTGAATCATTATAATACATTATCATAAGGTCTTGTTTGTACTCTATGTTGACTTTTTTTTTTCTTGTTTTTTAGGCAGCAGTTTGTTTTAATAGTAAAAAAAAAAAATTAAAAAAAAATAGATTAATCTTGCAGCTTTGCAGTAAATTGCTTCAGGACTATAAAAACCCACTGTCCCAAACTGAAGAGAAAGGGTAATAGGAAGGATAAACAATAACATAAAAAGGATAATCCAAGTGAAATCAATGTTTTAAGATTTGACTGGAATATAATTTCTCATTTTCATGGAAAATTAATGCAAGAAAAAAGATAAAGTGAAAAACAGTCTCCCTTTTAATTGCTGTATTCACATCACTCTATTACTATTATAAGAAATAATTAAAAACTAATTATTTCATGCAATGCTTAAAGCTCAAAAGACCCAATTTCTCGGCACTGCCACAATTTCATCATATAGTTGAACCTTTTTTCACTGAGGAAGGAATTTCTGGTTGCTTGCACTGCCATCCGAAAGATATACAGTAACATAAATGACTTTTGCATTGCTTATTTCAGTTACAGTCTTACACAGCCAATATCAAATTAAAAGCATAGTAACTGGGAAGTGAGGTATAAAACATAATAAGGACTAAGTTATCTGATGCTCATTTCAGTCCCTTTAAAAAAAAAAAAATGGACTGAATGCCAGTTTAGAAAAAGTAATTTTAAACAGTCCCATGCGTAAGTGCAACTTCATTCGTTTAATATCTCCATAAATTGTTTTTGTAAATACACACTATAATGACATATTATGCCATGGACCTATCTTGAAATGCAGGTCCACAATGCTAGTCCTCACCATGACAGGTTAATTATGAAAGCATTCTAAGAAACTTAAGAATTAGCCAGTTGTCCTTTGTGGACTGACAGGAGAAAGTAAGTTTTCTATACACCAGAATACAAAATTAAAAAGCAGTGTTTCAATTTGATTTTAACGAGTGACAACAGACATTCCACAGAATAAACTATTTTTTTTTTCCTTTTTTTGTATGTCTTTCCTTTCATAATATAGCTGCCAGTCTTAATGAGCTTTAGGCTAAGAGGAGATAAAACAAATGGTTTTAATTTAATTTTCAGTTTTCTCCATGTGAAACAAGAGGTAAAACATAGCTTGTTCCGTGGTAACATCCTGTTTCTGCAGGTACATTAGGAACACCTAAATAAAAGTAAACTGACGTATCACTGTATTCCACTGAATCTTTCCTTGATGACACTTAAGTATGAAGGTCTTCCTACAGTCATTTATATCCTTGGTTAAGTAATATATCTACAGCAATTTGACAGCTAATTAAGAATCATCCTAATTCTCCAATGTATTGGGAAGTTATTAGTAGCATTTTTAAAAGATAAAATAATACAGCTGTTGGATTGTAAGAGTATACAAACTAAATAGCTGTTTTACTAGTACTGTTTTGCATTTCACCAGTCCCTAGTTACAGAGTTCAAGGCCTTGGGGTAAGCATAAATCCTCAAAATAATTTCACACATTCTTTACTTGCATGATTAGCCAAGTCATTTTAGCAACACAAAAAAGAGTTTAATATGTATGATTCATATCATGGGCCAAGCACACAGCAGAATTCCTGGAAAGTTTTATTGAATTCAGAGATTCTGTTACGTCCTCTCCATTGAACACAGTATCATTCAGTTCCACAGTCTTATTACTGTCCATAACTACTTCTCATCTAAGAGTGCTGAATCATGTAGTCTTAAATAGCTATTTCATATATTTATGAGTTTCTGTGTAGGATGATCTTTACTGCTCATAGATGAATGCTGACTCTCAGCTAAAGGTGGGGTCTCTTAACTTAGAGAAAACAGAATAGCCTCCATGAGAGGAAGCATTTTTTCAGCCACACACCATTTCTTACTTCAAGTGCTTTTAACATTTAATTATTAACCATCAAGATTAGGTGCTGTTGCATGATAAGGGAGATAGCAAAGAAAAGTAACATTGATGGAAAGCTTCATAAAAGGCTTCTGTTGGCATCAGCTCTATCAAATTCGATATGCTACAGCTTAAAAGAACCCAAAACTTAAACATGACATTCAAAGAGTTTATTAAAAAAAATAAAAAATAACACAGGTAATCTTAAAAGTGAATTATTTAATTATTTGGAGGCAGAAGCACTGGACTGCAACAAAACAGTTATGCTGGGTATATATGTGTGATCAAGTCACAATGATATTTGGTAGACCTGATCTTGATCAGTTTATCTTCTGAATGAAATGGTGCTATAAAAATTAATCTCCTGATATCATCAAAGTCATAGCTATTAATAAGCTCCCTCTTCAGCACCATCAGGTTTGTGTTGTACACACTGCTTATATTACTTTAACAAGTACTGCAGCGAATCTGTACAGCAAAATAAACCACACCTCCTTTATTTCAGGAAAACACATTTCACCTTTAGTTTTAAACTGGCCCAAGAGTCTGGCTGTCAAAGAGCAACCAGAGACAGCTATGAGATTTGCTTCCAAAAAATCACACTCGTAATCCAAACAATGACATTAGGGTAGATACACCCCATGATGGCAGAAAGCAAAAGTAGTTAGTGATTCTAGTCCAAAGAAAAACTCCTATATAAATCAAGTAAATCTAAATTATTTTGGGGTCAAACATTATGCAATAATGAAGATATATTATCTACAGAAACTAGTATCTAACATATATTTATGAACCATCAAATGATTTTTAAAAGACTGACAGTTAACACATTATTGAAAAACAATATTCTGCTTTTTAAGAACAGCCGTTACACAGCCCAACTTTATCCAGAGCTTATGAAAAATGGAAGCATGATATTACCTACCTATTACAGTTACTCCCATATGGGGAACACGTTTATAGATCAAATTCCTCAAGACAAGGAAAAAGCCTGCCAAAACCCTCATATAGTCTCTGTGCATCATCTGCATTAGTTAGGGTTCTCCATTTCAACAGAATCAGTGGCGGGCAAAAATATGACACTTGTGAAATTTAGACTTCCCTTCTAGTTCTTTTTGAATGATTTGTAGAAGAAACATCATTCACTGTTCTAAGAAAAGAGAGGCATTGTGTTTCCAAATAAACTACCGACAGGCAATGTGTATTTATATGGCTTCTGTCATGAAGCATGGAGACAGAATGTATTAGTTTCCCATACATGCACTGCTGTAAAGGCATAAATGAGATAGATACAAAACCATTTATAACAGACACTCTGACATTCTGGTTAACTAGACCATTTTGAACAAGAATTCTATAAAAATATGTTAAAAAATGATTAATTTGAGGCAGGTTCTATCAATATGCACTTGATTATAGAACAGCATTTTTCGATTTTACTTTATTAGATTTCTGTATTCCACTATTTTATAACAACACTATTTTTTTTTTCATGCTGGAAATTCAGAACAACAAAAAGAGATTTAAATTTCTTGAAGTCAATGGGGAGTCTGCATTGTATAAGAATCTACATGGACCTGACAGTCAGAAAAGAGTATTCCTAAATTTTATTTTGATAAAAAATATACGCGCATACCTGAGCAGCGCCTACTATATTTGATAGAGGCCTAGTGATTACTGATACTAGAAAGTTATATTGCACTGATAATTTTTAATGCATTTGCATTATCTTAATTTTAAAACTAATATTATAAAAATTTCTTCCAGTAACTGTGATTTTAATCTAATGGAAATGACAAAAATCACAGAAACTGGTAATAATGAAATACAACATATTGTCATACCAAATCAAACTAACCAAGTATTGTAACATCAAGATAAACCGACAAAAAATATTTTAATGATGAAGAAAGTTAGGAACAAAAGTATACTAATATTCATGTTCTCCAAGCTGCCAACACTTGCAATTAGGAGCATCAGATGACTAGTAATAAGCACAGAAGGGTCTTGACTAAGGCTATAAGTGTGCTAGAAGCAAATCTCACCTGCTGTATTTCAAGGTTCCAGGCAAAATCACTAGATCTGTCTACCTTACGTGTCAGAAACAAAATCTTTATCTTGTACAATGTATGCAGTAGAATGACTATTTAGCAGGAAATAGAAAATTACTATATAGCAGGAAATGGGAAAAAAGGACAGATTATCATAAGACTGCCAGAAACCATGTATTTCACTTTGTTCTGTTTTAGCTCTAATTTCCCATTCAGCTCAAAATACAATGATGCTGACTAATGACCTGAAACACAGCAGGTGAGTGCATAAATTGCAGTGGTTCTCAGTTCTAGGTCAAAATTAATAAAATCATCTTTTAACACCTAATGATGCTTGTATCATCCCATGGTATCATCTTTCCCTAGGATAAAATTAAAAGATAGGTCAGATAAAAATCACACTAAGCTCTTCTTAAAAATCACACTGTCAATCACTAATGTACTACTTCAGTTCATTAATTACACTAAAAGTAAATGTTTTGTTACAGAAATCTTTCCATTGGACACCATTCCAGCAACAGAGTGAAAATTTAGCACTTTTATGTGCTATGTCTAAAATTATCAGTGAGAAATGGAGTATTTCTGTCTACATCAAGGAGAAATTGCTCAGCAGGGTTTGGCATTGCTTCCACAATACTCTCTGAAGTTCGACTGTTGCATGCAAATTGTCCGTAAAACATTTTAAAATACTATTAATTTATACAGAGAATAACAGAGCAATCAGGAAATGTATTATTTTATCTATGGAAAAGAGAAATACTAAATTAAAAAAAAAAAACCAACATAGCTGTGTGCAGAATATTAGCCATGTTTTACCAAGTCTAAGAAAAATATTCTGGCTTAGGGCTTACACACATTTTCTGAACAGTGGAACTCCACATACAGGACGCAAAAAACCAAACAAAGACCACAAGGTGAATACCCTACTTGGCTTCATTGTGTTGGTTTATCAGGATAAATTTCAGCTTATCAAAAATGAAAACAAGCATCTCATACCAGTCCTGTGTTCAAAGTCTGTATGTGAGGCCAAAGAAGGGAAGTTGTTGATGCCCCATCCCTGGAAGTGCTTAAGGCCAGGTTGGATGGGACTTTGAGCAATCTGCTCTAGTGAGAGGTATCCCTGCCCATGGCAGGGGGGTTGGAACTTGATGATCTTTAAGGTCCCTTCCAACTCTAACCATTCTATTATTCTATGATAATCCTCGTAATCATGCAAACCACATTGTGTAATTTCTGCACCAAAGTGGTACATTCTAGAGAAAGGTTAAACCACGTGGCAAAACCAGCACAACCAAATGCTCATCTTCTTTCTTCAAGTTTTAATGGCTCAGGTATTCAAAAAAAAACACAGCAATGATTAAGCAAACTTTTAAACTAACCTTATACCTGAATAGCCTACTTATGGGTTTCTGCTGAATTTTTGTGTGACACTGAGAAGTGGAAAGACAAAATGCATATGGTGAATCCAGATACTTTCTCATCATGAAAGCACTTAAGATTATCATAATATATTTGAATTAAAATTGTGCACAAGTTTATAGACTCCGGACCATTGTGCCGCATCACAAAATCCAGTGACAGGGTCGCAATCCTGCAATTCTCAAGTCATCTCATTTGGACAGGAACTAGTCCACCTGAATAGCTTGTTTGCAAAGAGTTTACAAATTAAGCAGTAAATATTATGGATTTTTCTCCCTGATACACATAGGGAAAGGGAAAAGCAGAATTCACACCACCGCGTACACACTTCATTTATTAATACCTTTCTTACAGAGAAAGTTTATCCTTGTACAAAAGTACACCCTCCCCAAAATTAAGAGGTAGGTTTCAATTCAACCATTGCAGGCTGAACAATGTTATACTAAGACATTTTTCATTATAGTGAAAACATTAGTGGTTTGAATTTTTTTACCATCAATTCTTGTGCACACTTTCTAGACTGGTAAATTTCTGCCTAGCTGTAAATTCTTAATTTCAAATGCAGATTTTCTATTAACTTATATCAAGTCTGTACACTCAAAATCTGACTGGGTCTATGTATGTTTTATGGGAAGAAATCTCAGCACAGGAGGCATAGAAATTAATTTACAGAAGCAAAAGTACTGCAGTTTTAACTTTCTGTTTTCCCCAATGGTGTTCACCTTTTTGAAAGACAAAAAAGAGGTTATTTCTGATGGAAGAATTTGTTCTTATAGGGAAAAAAAAAAGCAGATTATTTTCCTCCTTCATTTTCCAACAAGTGTTTTGATGATTTCTTGTGCCATTATTTGCTGCAGTTATTGAAGGGTGAGATGAGTGTTTTGAATGTCATCTCCCTTTATTTAATTGCCTAAACACAGCTAACACAGCTTGTTATCCTTAGGTACCCTTACTTGTTGATTCTATATTTTATTTTTGATGTCTTCTCTGAAAGTTCAATTTCCTTATGGGGAAAAAAATGCAATGAGAGAGAGAACAAATATGCAACACAGACAATTTTCATCTCCAGATTGCAAAATTGCTTGCAACAATTTTTCCAAGATTTTTGCATATTTTCAAAGCTGCTAGTGACAGTTAAAGAATGTCTATATTCATAAAAGAATGTCAGTGTCTGCTAGGTCACTATTTATTTGTATGCCTTAGTTGAAATCAGAGTACTCTTACTCCTTCTGTTAGATGTAATTTCGAACTTCCACATATCTAGAGGAGAGTTTTGTTTTTCCTGGGAAACAAACCTAAATAGAGATGAAGCAGTACACCTGGACTACATATCCGTAGCAGAAAAGGAAATGAGGTTTTGCAATTCCCAGGCAATGCTGCATTTTATTTTCTTCATATTTAACACTATGAAATATCAACACAGAAGGTACTGCACAGACCTTCAGCTTGTACCACTTAAAATTATAAAAAAGAGGCTAAATTATCCATACTAAAATAAGGAGTTCCACTAATGTAATCATCCTTTAGGTTTGCTATACTGCACTTACTGAAATCAACACCAGTGAGTTAATTTTAATTGTAATCTTTTGTGTGGTATTTAATGTCTATTAAACATCATACAACACTTAAAATTTCAAACAAAAATTCTCTGCCAGTTGTAGAAGTGAAAAACAGCTTAAAAGTGTTCATGATTAGAATTACATAAATCAGTAAGGAACACAGAATCCATCTGAAAGGAAGTCATGGTCTTTATGGTTTCTGGTTATACTTAATATTTTTAACAAAATTATTTGCCAGTTGTTCAGCACCCAAATTCAGAGCTGTAACCAACTTTATATCAGTTCAGGTTATTACACCCTAAACCTATACATATCTAAAGATTCTTTAACAACATCAGTTTCTAAAAGCAATCCAGCACTGAAAGAAGGTTCTGATGAGCTGTCTTGCATACTACTTAATATCAGAAGTTCATAACTAGTTTGGTATCAGAGGCAGTTTGTTCTACTACCTAAATTTAAATTAAGTTAAAAATTACAACTTATTTTTCACAGAGAACCGACAGGGACTTTTGTCATAACTTGGCACATGCCATAAAAAATTGGGTGGAGTTCTTTGTGGAGTTTGGTTTGGGGGGATGTAGGGGAAGGAGGTAGGTGAGGTTGCGGATTTTTCCTCAAAAAAAGTAGAAAAAGCCAGTGGAAATTGCTTTGTGACAAATAATATGAGAAAGAAATAAAAATTAACCAACACACTCATCAATGTTTTAGTTAGAAACTGGCTACAGAAAGATACACCGAGAATATCACAACTGTACAAGCAAATCATGCATTTTGAGGGGTTTTCCTTTTATTCTTCTACTGCTTTGAAAGTTCTGCCCAAAGAACTCACAAACTTTCTTGATACGATGAGGCTGAGAAACAGAAATTTACTTGACAAGGTCTCCAAATGTAAAATACAGCTTCTGATCAAGCAACTGTTGAATTAAAGTCACCTGTAGAGGATAGATAATAATGCAAAGGCAACAGCAAGGAGTTGTATTTTGTGATACATGTAAATCTAGGACATGCCTATTCTATTTTTCAAGAGAGAAGACACACCATTTGGGATATTCT
The DNA here is from genome assembly GCA_013400375.1 of Thinocorus orbignyianus. NCBI lineage: Eukaryota > Metazoa > Chordata > Aves > Ciconiiformes > Thinocoridae > Thinocorus > Thinocorus orbignyianus. The sequence continues at coordinate 139,084 of VXBW01005129.1, read as the reverse complement.
AGTGAAAAAACAACCACTGCCGACACTGGCTCTGAAATTAGATCCACACTTTCATAAATTAGAAGTGTCATCTGCAAGTTTTCATACTAAAAACGCATTTGCTAAAACAGCATGTCCTTATTAGACACATTAGCTGTCCGAACTACTTGTACTGCCAACAAAATGATGGTTTTACCAATTTATTTGGTAAAAAGGGATTCAAAGAAAGCAAGGGCAGAACCACATAGGCTGATCCCTACTAAGTGGGAATTCTTCCATCACATCACACAGTCTAACTTACAGCACAGGTCCTGAAATCTGTTCTTGTGTATCTGGGGTATTACTCTTGGAAATTAAGAGCTCCAGCAGAGAACATAATAAAACCATAATATTTTTCTAATCTTTCTAAGTCTGTGCAAAACTCCCAAAGGCCATAATTCCAACACCCATATTTGCTATTTTCCCTCTTTTTCACCTGTGCTTAACACAGGCCTTTTTTTCAAAGTGAGTCCATAACTGATTTTATCTACCGGCAATCTAGAGTACAGAAAAAAATTCAGAACATTTTTCATTGGATTAAGATACTCCTTCAGTTAGAAATAGCAGTTTTTCTTTATTTTCTTGGCTCTACGGAAGAAAGAACGGAGAGAACAACTGAACATAAATCTTCATAAATGAAACACCAATGCACAGTCTGATATACTAGTAAAATACTGACTTCCATTTAAGCTCAGAAGGTGTTCAGTTCTGTTTCCCTCAAGTAAACCATTCATTAATACAAATAGATTTAACTATGTCTCCTTAAATATCTGAGGTTATGTGCTTTGGAAATCATGGGTTACCCATGATGGTGTCCCAGTGAGTGGCTCTTAACATTTCACTTTGAGCCATAATTTAATTTTTAATTATTGCCTTTTATCTTGGTCTCTTTCTTCCAGAGGTACCTAATGTATGTGCTTGAATGTATCACTCTTCTTTTTCTTATTATTGTTAGAGAAAACACTCTGAAATGAAGAGACCTGCTGGACCGACTACTTGATGAAAGTCTTGTCATGTACTTAACCAGTAGTCTACTCATTACTGGACACTCACAGAACAGGACAACCTTAAGTACCCCATTATCACAGGGATGACTGCTCTGCTGTGCAGTACAGCAATTCTAAGACTAAACAAGGTATCATTTTAGTCATGCTAATAAATGTTGTCAAATGACTTCTCAACTTTTCTGTTGGTAGCATTGCTTTCAGGAAGGCAGGATGCTTGATGTTTCAATCAGCAAAGGCAGTGAACTAACACCTCTGAGCTCTACCAAGCAATGATCCAAATACAGGGATAACGACTGCTGAAACCGCTGCTCTTTTTATGTTGCACCATTTTTTATCTTTTTCAATTCTTGCTGTACCTTTCAGACCACAACAATGAGAAAGACTAGAAAGGAAACAGTAACAGCAGGGGAAGTGATACAAGATGTTGACGCTGGTTATTCATCTGATAAGATATACAAAATTGATGTAAGAAACAACTAACTGGAAACTAACAGGAAAGCACTTCATGGTTCTTATTCGACTATCTAAAATACCACCTCACTAGAATCCAGAATAATATTTTTCCCTAGTAAACCACTATTCTGCAAAGACATTGAGTATAAAGAAGAAAGTGAAGAAGTGTAAAGGAGAATTGGTACTGCATGGTACTACTACTTGCATAGAAATCTAGAATGACCAGTACAGCATTTTGTCAGAATACACAGAAACTATTCTAACAGATTCATACATTTAAGCATTCTAAGCCTTCAAGTTTCAATAAGAAAGCTCTCTACTACCTAACAACTGTTCTAATGATACGAAAAGATTTTTTTCTCTATAGAATTTCTGGATAAACCTTTCCCTTGTGTGTTCATCTTCTTTTCGACCTCTTTCGACCTCATGCCGGCCATGTCAAAGCAACTTTCAATAGACCTGCAACTGTTGTACTTAATTTTGTGGGATACAGAGTTGCCACTTCCCTGTTAGAGCTGTAGCAGTCCTAACACATAAGGTTATTCATAAATCTTGGAACAAAAAAAAAAAAAAAAAAAGGGTTTCCCTTTTACTAAACTTCCTGTAATTTTTCAAGCTCCTATAGAAACTGAATGTGTGCCTCTAAGCAGGCCAAGTATAGATAGCTGCTTTTTCCAGTGCATAATCCAGAAAATTCTTCGACATGTTGATTCACTCTTTAAGATTAGATACAAGATGTTTACAATCTTTTAATTACTCAGGCTGAAAGGTCTCTTTCCTGGTTTATTAAATATTACAAATATTCCAATGCTAAGAATAAGTAGCAGAGAAGCAAATTTTATGAATTAATGTTTTGTTTTGTTGTGAGATTTTGTGGATCTTGTGAAATAAAACCCTTCCTCCAAAAGGTTAATCTTAGTTATTGTGAACTGCTCATTCACCTCATTTGTTTTAGCAATGCTCCAATGTCCTTTAGAAAGATTCCACTGCAATGTCTGAAGTAGATGAGCTCAGTGAGTCAGTTAACACTGACCAAGTGACACAGAAGCCTACTAATCAGTTCATAGAAAACAACAAATGTTCAGAAGCAACAGAGACCAACACTGAAAGAAAACCTCTTCATGAAAGAAAGGTATTAGAGACTAACCACTGTTCTGAATGAAAATCATAGTCTGAAAAAGCAAAAGGACACAAATTAACAAAACAGGGAATGAACACTTAGGCTTCATCAAGATAGATGTACTGGTTTTGGTTGGGGTAGATTTAATTTTCTCCACAGTAGCTCAANGCCTTGCTTTCATGCCCAACTTTGTTTTATAAACTGTATTTCAACACAGAAGTTTTTTCACTTTAATCCTCCTGATTCTCTTCCCCATCCCAGTGGGAGGGGAGTGAGCAAGCAGCTGTGTGGGGCTTAGGTGTTTACTGACATTATCCCACAATAATAGTAAAGAAGATATTTTTAACAGATCAAATTACGGAAAGTTAACTACCATAACTGAATCAGAAAAGAAGCCTTCCTTTTTTTTTTTTGTTTGTTTTTTTTTTTTTTTTTTTTTTTTTTTTTTTTTTTTTTTAAGCGAAAAAATTTAATTA
>VXBW01005129.1:112636-135797 GCA_013400375.1 Thinocorus orbignyianus | reverse complement strand
CTGGGACAGCTGACCCCAACTGACCAAAGGGATGTCCCATACCATATGATACTACACTCAACAATAAAAGTCTGGAAAAGAAGGAGGAAGGGGGTGACAATTTGGAGTTGCAGAGTTTGTCTTCCCAAGTAACCATAACATGTGATGGAGCCCTGCTTCCCTGGAAATGGCTAAGTATCTGCCTGATGATGGGAATCAGTGAATGAATTCCTAATTTTGCCTTGCTTTCATGCCCAACTTTGTTTTATAAACTGTATTTCAACACAGAAGTTTTTTCACTTTAATCCTCCTGATTCTCTTCCCCATCCCAGTGGGAGGGGAGTGAGCAAGCAGCTGTGTGGGGCTTAGGTGTTTACTGACATTATCCCACAATAATAGTAAAGAAGATATTTTTAACAGATCAAATTACGGAAAGTTAACTACCATAACTGAATCAGAAAAGAAGCCTTCCTTTTTTTTTTTTGTTTGTTTTTTTTTTGTTTGTTTGTTTTTTGTTTTTTGTTTTTAAAGCGAAAACATTTAATCATCAGCGAAAACGGATTTTGTTCTCTAATAAGTAAGTGATTACTACAGACTAGGGAGGTATAATGATTCACCTAGTGACCAAAAGAAAGAGAACCAGAAAAAAAAAATAATTAAAAAATCAGGTAAGTGATCCTGATGGAACACGACGATATGAGAAATGGAGTGACATTACTGACAAAGGAGATATAGAATCAACCCCCTACTGTATCCTGTAGTCTACTACTATTAGAGAACAGTGAGAGCATTGTAAGGACATTGAAGAAACTGAATCATAGAGGGGAACTTCATCAGCAGATTTCAAGTAACTGTGACTCTTCTAAGGAAGACTAGGAACAAAGACAGGGCAAGGAGAGGATCAGACAGGCACAGGCTCTTTCTAGGCTAAGTAATTTTATGACAGAACCGACCATTCATACCTCCAGTATCAGGTACATACACATTAAAGGAATGATACCAAGGACAAACCAATGGATGTACTAATTTTTGAAAAATAAATGTTTCTGGATCATAGATTCATGGAGGAGAGTCACTTTGGATTGGCTGTATATAAAGGCTAGTAATCCACATTCAAAACTTATATTAAACCTACCTAAGGAGATTTTAAAATCAAGTACACAATGACTCAATGGCAATACACAAAAGAAACAAGTGAAATTGTTTTACAACAATAACTATTTAAGAAAAGGCAATGCAGCAGACCTCTGCATGAAAGCACTGTGATTCAAAAATGGCAATAAAACAAAAGGTGCATAAAATAATTCACTTATTGTAGCTAGAATTGGATGGGAAAACTCCTGGAATTGTATCTATTAACATGAGCAGTAATATACTACAACTTCATTTCAAACAATGAATATACAACATTTTGAAATGCCACCTTCTGCATTGCTTTCACAGAAGCAGTAGGGTCAGGTAGAGGAATAAATTCTTCAGTGTATTTCTGAAAAGGCTCTGCCTGGAAATGAGTGGATAATTTAGACAGTGAGTAAGGACAAGAAAGGAGTCAATGGTCTACTACTACCATCCTGATTTTACACTGTCAGGAAGAAGGAGGAAGATCAACTTCAGGATTTCCTGTTCTTGATACCTCTAGGGCAACTACTTCTAACTGAAAAATCAAAACCCTTTATTTCACTGCTAAAGAAATGAAAGCTGTACAAGTTAAAACAATTTCTACAAAGTGAGCCCCTCCTAAAAAAAAAAAAACCACCCCATAACAATAACAACCCCCATCAAAAAAAAAAAACCCAAACAAACTAAAAGAAAAAAAACAAAACCCACCTCCTTTCCAGGTTCTATTAAAACTATTTTAATAACAAAATAATATTGAATAAACAGTATGTCACAGAAAACCACACACAAGCAGAAATCAGAGCTGCACAGCACACACACACATCCAACGGTTCACTTCACTTATAATTTAAGGAGATAATCACAGAATAATAGAATTGTCTAGGTTGGAAAAGTATAGTACATACACAAAACTTTCTTTAATAACAGCTTCATATTTATTGCATTCAATGAAATGTTGGATCAGATTTTTAAGAAATTTATGCAGAATGGAAAGAAGAACTTAATGCTTTCAGATCTTGTACCTTAATTTGCCCCTGCTTTCTTACTCTATTATTTGACTGATATCATAAATTAAGTCTTTACTTCTTGTCAAATATATGCCCACACCAACAGGAATAAATAATAAATACTTCCTGGCCTTCTGAACTTATTTCAGGAATTAATACAGTAGCTGAAATAATATAGTCCAACTGTAATTATTAACATGTTCATAAATGTGGAGTTAGCATGACAGAAAAACAAATGTCCATTTCAATATGTTCTTTATCTGCTGGGAAAATTGTTTGTTTTTTCCCATTGTATGTGTATTTACTTACAGAAACATCAAGAATAGTAAGTTACCTTTTTATTAAAAGGATCTGCGTATCTCCAGTTCCACATTTATCCCTAAAAATCAGTGATGCAGCACATATGATTTATCTTCTTTTAAGTGTCTCAGACCATCCACATGAGATTCAGTTACCAAAGAACAGATATACCCATCAGAGTTTATGGTCATAATGTGCAGCACTGACCTCATTGCCTGTCTTCAAACAGACAGTAAAGGAGCTACATGACTGTGTAATTTCAGCGTCATTAAAAAAATAACTGTTTCTTCTTGCTAAGTTCTGTCTCATCTCTATCAAAAGGAATAAGGCACTGATTTTAACTGTGAATTTCTTCTGGACAGTTGCCCAGGTGCTAAATAAACTCTGCATATGCCATTGCTAAGGCTTGTCAGCGTGGTTAGTATAGCCTGTCATTCAAATGAGGCAAATGGCATACACTAAACCAAACATTAGCAAACAGTTTCTGGGCTCTCAGTTCTCCTTGATACAGGAGGAAAAGGTTGGAAGAGGAATTGATGGTGATACAAACATGAACCAGAATTTCAGGTTGCTGAAATCTTCAATTCTCCAAAGAATTCATAGAAGTTATTCTTTTACTACCCAAGGCCCAAGCCTGCTTATATGAACAGTTCACAGCAAGCTAAATAAATTAATTGAAAGTAGTCATTTCATTACCCACCTAACCAAAGGAACATCATGTTACGGCAATCTAAAACTCTTCAACACAAAGAGAGAATATCAGCATTCTTTAAGGAAGAACACATACACACAGATAGCCATTGACACACACACACACAAAAAATTCAGCAAAAATAAATAGTATAAAAAGGAAACATGCTCAGGAAGCATCGTTTCCTTCCTGAGTGGTATAATTCCCACTGCACATTGCTAAGGTAATCCAAACTCTCCCAGTACAAATTACAGCACATGAACAGTGAACTTTCAGATTAACTGATCACTGAAGTCTCATTTATGCAATGGAAAACACTGTACATGACTATCAGTGTATATCTATATGTATATATAGATATATAGATACATAGATATATAGATATATAGATATAGATCAGGGAAATTTTTATTTCTTCCCATTTACTATTACATCATTTTGCCACAAATCCACTCAACTTTCTATTCTATCGATCTTGTTTTCAATTTGCTTACACTCTGGACATTTTCACACACCCCTGACATCAAATATGATAGACTTAAAGCAGAAAATAGAGCAAGCTAGGGAAATATACTGTACTAGAACTTAATATATATTACAAGATACATTTGTTAGAATGCTACTCTTCACAAAATCCAGCTGTTTTCAGTCAGGAGGTTGATTTTGGAAACAAAAGAGAAAATATGTTCTGACAATGTCAAAATTACTCTGGTTCCAAATTACCTCTCCTTTCAAATTCTGTTTACATTACTTCATATTATAATGGCACACATGAAAACATGAAGATGAAATAGAAACAAAACAAAACTAAAAAAAAAATTGGATCAACTGCTATCGGTTCATTTTAGTTGTCCCCTGAAAAATAACAAGTTGAGGAAATCTGGGTTTATCCGGAAGGAAACTAAATCTCTACATTTAAACTTGTAAACCAGAACATACAGTTTTACTGCATTATCAGATGGTACGGCTGAATCCAAAAGCAAAGCAGTGGGCATTATGTTTCCTAGACCACACTCTTTCACTCAGCACAAAAAGTCCTGCCTAGAAAAAGTAGTAACAGATGCCCTTTCTGAGTCTCTTTATAAACTATGATTTAACGCATCAATTTTATTTTTTTTTTCTTTGATACCCCTTTCTTCGGGAAAGAAGACATAAAGCATTTTTGTGGAGATCTTAAAAACAAAATCCAATGCCTTCCTCTTCCATTGCATCCACCTTACAACAGATCACATTTCAGAATGTGGCCTTTAATTTCATATTCTCAACATGAATTACAAGATTACCTAAGTGACTATAATTGCAGAAATGAATGGCTTTGTATTTTCCAGAGGCATTGCTAATATTTACTCTGAAGCATGTGTCAGTTTATTTCAAGGGACAACACAGCACAGCGCATCCCCTCTACTTCCAATTTCCTTAGTTTCCATGTACGTAGACAACAGCCTAGCATGGGTAAAGATGGTAACTTATTCTGAAATATCAAGACAAAGACTCTCATATCTGTTTTTTAAGTATGTTTACATTATTTTCTACTTTATTTATTCACTAAGTTATGCCCCTCTGCTTTTTGGCTGTCTTTTTTGTTTGTGTTTTTTAAGTCATCTCAAAAAAGCATTCATGTTACGTTCATTTATCATGGATTCTGTTCTGTTTAAATAAGCTAGTTGAAATCTTCACAGCAAATTTAAACTGAAACCCTAAACACTCACATGCATAGTACTAAGCAAAAGCAATTTAATTTTAGACTATGTGAAAACTTAAGAGTTGGAAGATAGAAGATTTGACAACCTTCAGAAATGAAAGGTCACCTAACACATGTGAAACTGTATGCTGTCTTTGGAAACAGTATCTTCTTGAAGACAGTTACCAGTATACTTGTAGTTTATTCTCCTCCCAGAATCTGAGATTCTTTCCTTTTCCAGTAGACGATGTACTATCACCATTAACTCTATTTTAACTACTTTTACCTTGCACAAATTGGAATAATCACGCTATTCTCATTCGCCCTCAATGTAAACAGTCTTGAAAGTATAATTTTATGATGATAACCATTCATTCATCTTTTATTGTGCAACTACATCTGAGCACTATCTTGCTAATATCCAGCTGCGTCATCTACCAAGAGTCTAAGCAATATACATGGTCAGACCTTTCTGCCTGTTTTCTCCCAAGACTCTTTCTACATCCACAGTTGGTCATGTTTTCCTCCTTTCCAACCTTGACATTGTCCGTTAAACTATTAGGCTTTCCAAGGCTGGCTGCTCCACCACAGGCCATAAAAAAGAATTAAAAATATTCTAATCAATTGCTGATTATCCAGATTTAGCAATTTTGGGGTTGGAAGGGGCCTCTGGAGATCATCTAGTCCAACACCGTTGTCAAAGCAGGGTCTCCTAGAGCACGTTGCACATGAACCTGTCCAGGTCGATTTTGAAAGTCTCCAGGGACGGAGACTCCACCACCTCTCTGGGCAGCCTGTTCCAGTGTTCTGCCACCCTCAAAGTAAAGAAGTTACTCCTCATGTTTAGACGGAACTTCTTAGGTACAAGTTTGTGCCCATTTCCTCTTCTCCTTCCATTGGGCACCACTGAAAAAAGACTGATCCTTCCTCTTGATACCCACACCTTAAGTATTTATAGGTGTTGATCAGATCCCCCCTCAGTCTTCTCCAAATTAAAAAGACCCAAGCCCCTCAGCCTTTCCTCGTAACAGAGATGCTCCAGGTCCCTAACCATCTTGGTGGCTCTTCTGCTGTACCCTCTCCAGCAGTTCCCTGTCCTTCCTGAACTGGGGGGCCCAGAACTGGGCACATTGATCCAGATGGGGTCTCACAAGGGCAGACTAGAGGACCAGGATAATCTCCCTCAACCTGCTGGGCACACTCTCTCTGANGACTCAATGATCTTAAAGGTCTTTTCCAACCTAAAAGATCCTATGATTCTATCACAGTAACACTATGTCACAGTAACATGTTATTTTTAGCTTCAAAATCCTGATATCAATCTCTGCTCTGAGAATGGGATTACTTAGTGTCTTCTTCAGATATTTTATGGCAGTCTTTAAGATCTAAATACCTATAAACCAGGTGTTTGTCTGTCTCCCACATAACTCACGTCTCATGATTTGTGACTTAGAGACCTCTGCACTGACAGTCTTTGTGGCTGGCACTTTCCTAACCATGCAGCAGAAATCAGAAGCAAAGGGAACAGCAAGACTAATACAATAGGCTTTAGATGAATAGAGGTAAAGAAGGTAACTGGGACAGAAAGACTGCTGGGAGTAAGCTTTACTATTTGGAACAGCATTCAGGCTATATTATGTGAAAAAAAACCAGAAATTTACCTTCAAACATACATCAATTTGACATTAGCCTGCTTGATCATGCAATTAGTAACTGTCATGCAGAGTAAGAGCTTAAGAATAAAATCATAAATACACAGTGTCACAGATAATCTTTGATTGGCAACCCAAAGAGCCCAATTTGTCTAAATATGTCCATATTTACTTGGCTTTTCAGACAGTTGGCCACATCTACTGTTTATTTCAACTGCACTTACCTGGCAGCCACCCCTCTTCCTCAGTACCCAGAATCTAATCTTAACACCATTACTGAGAATCTCTTGAAACAATTAAGTAATCCACTGGCATCGTGGAGATGCTGCTTTAATGGTAAAGATAAGAGATAAAGACTTATCCTTTCATCTAAATGTCATGCTGAAATGCCCTCTTTTTTTCTTTTCTTTTGTCTTTTCATTTCCAATAGAAACTCCTGATCATGTGGACCATTTCAATTCTGGCACAGCCTAGCCCTCAAATGACTTCATGACTAACCCTGTTGAGGACTGCCCTTTTTTATAAAACCTCAAGAAAATTTCCTATGTTTATTTTTTGCCTTTTTTTTTAAATCTATCTTAAAATATAAATGAGGCAAATACACTTTTGAAGTACCTTTTTGACAGAAAAAGTCTGTTTTATTTGAATAATATTCAAGCATAATGCTGTGTCTGTTTTGGAGATAAAGTCATAGTCTATCAGCTCAACTCAGCCCAAACTGCATTTGGAGCAAATTACTTATTTTTCTGATCAACTTTGTTCAAACGTAAAATAAAAGTCAGTGGCACATAGTATGCCAAGAAAATACATTTGTATATTATTCTTCCAAAGACTCCTTGGATGCAACACCAAAAAGTATTTTCAAATCTAGTACTAACAGTAAAATACAAATTTCATATATCCTATTTGGCTTGATCTATCAGTTCTTACACCAACCTGACAGAAAAAATGAAAATTGGTTAAATGATCACAATACTAGAAAAAGTTTTACATTTGTGAGCCAATTTTTTCCTCTCATAGAAATCACAACAGCATTGGTAACAGAAAAGGATCTAAACAAAGATAAACCCTTTCCCACCAACTGAGGATCCAGTCCTACTCCTTTTTTTTTTTAAACCTGTAACACATTTTGCTCCCTTGGGCAGAAATAACAGTGAATCGATCACTTTCACAAGATGGCATGCTTCATACCGAATCAAAAAACTGTACTGAAGAAAGAATATAATTCTCCTGGCATGACAAGTCCAGTCCCTCCTGCAGAAATCTACAGAATGGAAAGACATATCTTTCAGAACCAGCATTTTGTGGCAACAGCAAGAGTTAATCCTCCCATTTAATATCTATACTAAAAAGTAAAAATGGGAAATATTTCAAACACCATGTTGGAAAAAAAATCCTTTGAAACAAGATGTTGAACAGACATACTTTTACTATATGTACCGGTAATAAGACCCATTTTTTTAAACTTTCCTTTGTATTAGTGTTGCTTACTGTACCTAAATTCCTGTTGATAACAATAGCAGTGATATAAAAACAAACTCAAGAAAAGCTTGTAATCACTACACAATTTGTGTAACATTAGAACACATTAGTTAAAATTTAAGTTTTAACTTTTGAGTTTAACCTGAAGTTAAAAAGGTACCACACAGTGGGGCTTAAATGGAAACAAAAGACAAAACCAAAAGTTCACCAGTGACTTTACAAGTTTAGAGAAGAGATGAAAAGCACATGCAACTCCATTTTTCAATGATTATATATTTTGTAAAATTAATGCTTCATGTCTTTCCCGATAACCATATGAATCAAGTTTTATGTTAAATCAAAGCAAGAATGCTATTAAAAAAATCAAGTAAATCTTGACCTGGTTTACACGATCCTTTTAATACGACAGTTTGTACCACTTGAGTGTACAACAGCATTTCAATACAGTAATTAGACCTGTTTAACTAAACTCAAATAAAAATGTGGTGGCATTACTTACAAAGTCCTTCTTAGTTCTTTTTTTTCCTTTAACTGATTAAAAAAAAAAAAAAAAAAAGAAAAAAGAAAAGATTAATTCAATGATTGCTTGGCTTGGAAATGTCAATACTGTTTATGTACACCTCTATTTAAGTATGTATCTACCAATCTGACAGAGTGGTCTACCTCCTTCAGCAATCATTAGACAACATGTACCTTTTAACTAGGAGTGATTTGTGAAATTATTTTCATTGTATGCAAAAATGTTTTTCAGTCCACTGTCCTTGTGAAGTTAGTTGCTAAAAAGTAAATAACTAAAATTTATTAAACAATAGCCATAACAATAGATACAACTTTTTCTTTCCTTTATAAGGAACATACATTTTTCTTTCTTGGTGACAGAAGCTATGAAGAACTTGTGATAGCAGTAAGTCAAAAAATCTCTTCTCCATGTTCCTAAAATAAAAACTAAGAAATTTTGAATTTCTTAACAAAAATAAGGGAATGTTCCATATGAATATGCATAGATGTGCTTGTTAAAAAACTCTTACTTTTGCTGTACCGTATTAAAGGCAGTAGTGCTGAAAGAAGGGATAGATTATTCACTCTTAATTAAGGTAATTGGTCTTACTTCAATTTCAAAAGAGAAAACCCCTACTTAGAGCCCTCTTTAATTGTTAGCCTCGTAATAAAACCTCTAAGTGTTAAGTTTACACACCCATGGTTGGTTTGCACACGTTAATTCAGAGAAAAAGACTCACAGACGGATGATCTGGGGAAATCTGACTGTTCCTTTGGAAAGAAGTCTCCTTTTCCTAAGGAACCTGTAAGGACATGTCTCAGGTCTGAATTCTACCTAGTTTAGGAAATTCTTGAGGCTAGCATATTAGAACCTAGCAAGGAATTGCAGTTTCCTCTTACTATTTCAAAAATACTCAGAAAAAGCAACAAAAGGCAGACTTACACTACTACAGGCCTCTTCAGAAATGGGTACTGTAAATAACTGCTCCTCTCAAGTTCACTGCCAAGACTTGTACTGAATGTCAAAGATTCAGCCTTGACGGAAACCTCTGTAGAGATAAGTTCACTAAACTACTGCTACAACAAAAAAAATTTACATAGTACAACACAAAACCAATATGCCTATTCTATACAGTTTAGCCCATTCACTTGAGATGACTCGCTTAAGGCACTGAGACCCATATAATGTACAACTTCATTAGAGGGATTAATTTATGTGATACAATAAGCATGAATTCATAATGTTTGAAATTCTAGGTTACTATGCAATGTACTAAGTATAGAGTACTGGAGACTCATCAAATGTCTCTAAGACATCCCCAAGTGCTCTTGTAGTTTTTTACCAAGCCATTTTCCATTTTATATGGCTTACCATTGAATGTATTTTTTAGCTTATTTAACAAAGCTGCAAGGTATTCTACAGTGTGGGAATACGTTACATTCTATAAAGCAGTAACAGCCCATGGTAACCGGAAAGATTTATAAAGTGCATTTGTAAAGATATCTAGCCATAACCACTCTCCATACCAAACTCTAAAATATTTTAAGTACCTACAAAGGATCTTTTCTAGAAATACATTATATTCATAAAGGAAAACAGTATTCTATATAGAAATACATTCTACCATAATGCAAAGAATATCTCCAAATTACTGTTGTGACAGCAATGCTACTTACATTGTAAGTATTTCATATCTATGCATGTGTTCAGAAGTGTACTTGGCCACATTTTATTTTTTATTTTTCATTCTGAAGTTCAGCTACTGGTTATGTAGCAAAGTGGCCAGTTTTCAGTCATTTTGAAGTACCTGAAAATTTCCCTCAGTCTTCTGAGACCTTGTAAATAAAACACTAATTAATATTTTGAAAAGTAATCTGATGTCTACTTCATCAAACAACAAAGCCCAAAAAATTGCCAAAAAAAATTATTCTATGCTTTTTGGGGGAGGAAGATGTCAGTTTTTCAGTAAAAGAGTGGTTCTTATCTTCAATAATTTTCCAACAAGGAAAGAAATGCAGAAATGCAGCAGCCTCAGCTTCCTGCCCCAGCAGAGTATAAAATGTGTGCCTCTTCTTATACAGCTCTAACTCAAAGTAAGGCAATAAGGGAAGCCACAGAAGGAGTCTTAGTTCGACTCTTGAGTCAAGTAGAGACAGAACAGCCTTAGGCATAACAACTGTTTCCTGTGTTACTGAAGTCACTTTCCTAGCAGTAAAAGAAAATGACTCATTTTAAGACTTTGTTGTTACACTGCAGCCTATATGACAGTTTCTTGTATAATTCGGTCACAGTTCATTCAGTATCTCTTAAGATATTCACCAATTCAGTGCACTATATCCAGAAATGAATACAGAATGAGGTTCAGATTCCAGCCACTGGTGAAATGTACTTGTAACAGGCTGCTAACTCAAAAGCTGGTGAACAAATGGCTTCCTCACTACAATGTATGTACAGTCCACAAATGTAATTCCTCGAACAAAACAGCTCGAACATAGTGTAGAAATCAGACACAATCACACTGTTATCAAAACCACACATGATAAAAATCAGCAAGTATTCCTCTGCTGATGTGCCTGTATCAAACACTTGGTTGCTGCATGAAGACAGTCTCAATATGCAGAGCAAGTAATTTTCCAACCTAGACTTTTCCAATCTGAAGCTAGCATCACTACTGCCTCATCCTGCATTCTACTTTAATCTGAAACTGCTAATTAAAAGTATATATAAACTGACACACTCTTGAACAGAGTATTACCATGCCAACATCACAATCGGGCCTCCAGAATCTTCACATCAAAACTCATGGAATATGAAATAAACTAGATTTTATGGATTTATTTGTATGAAGTTCCAAAATTACTGCAAATTGCAAAAATTATTTTCATCTAGCACTCTCTGCAACAAATTGTCACCACTAAAATCAAATTTGCAGTTTATTTAAAGTGATAATTTCACAAGATAACTGGATTAAATAAATTCATAATGAAATATACATCCTCACTTTGGAAAGTAATTTAAAAACAACCCTTTTGCTTTATTTTCATTAGGAAAAAAGTGTCCATATTGAAAAGCAATTCATGCAGGACCTTCATTATTTTCTTCCAAAGAATTTACAGTTTTGCCCTCTAAAAATATTTTCAGAAAGTCTTGGGCTAAATATTGTTGCATTTTTGTGATTGCATTTTATAAACAAAAAAGAAAAACAAACTAATAACAAAAAGTTTTGGAGAGCTAAAAGAACAGGTATGTATATATCTGTATAAGCACTTAAACTTGTCACACCAGAAAAAAAGGGTTTCATTTAAAACTTCCCGAACTCTATACTACACAATATGAAGACATGGGAGTGTAAATTTAATTTTAACCAAGAACTAGATTAGTGAGTCATTTTTCTGGAATAAAACCCAAAATCACATGCACAGCTCCACTATTGCTGTAATAATTTCAAAAGGTAGAATTTTTGCAAATTACAAGCTCAGAAATGAGTGTCTAACTCTTTAATAATTCAAACTTTGACAACAGCTAATGCCTACTGGCTGCCATTACTGACAGTATTGGCACCTACACTTGAGAGAATCCCACGGTGAGCCTGATGTTAAGAGAATCTCACTCAAGTTCTGGTTAAAAAATACCTTACTTCTAGCTAGAAGAACTGAAGACACTCCTGAGACAGATTTACTGGAGATCAAAAGCAGTTCCATTTATACGCACCTATTAGACAAGTATACTCTTTCATACCGTTCTTCAAATAAAGAAGGAACCAGAGAGACCTGGAGCCCCACTGTGCCAGGGTGCCAACATAACAAAACAACGAAACTGAAGAGTAAAACAGGAGTTTTAAGACACTACTCTTTATAGAAGTCCTACCAAACTTTGTTACCATAGCACATTTAACTTTAGTGACAGACTAGATACCCATAATGGTACTTAAATTTTTAAAAGACACCACACACAAACAACAGCTCTTGCTTCCTGGCGTTGGCAGGGTAATGCTGTTGATGGCTTTAGGTCTGCTAAGCTCTTTAACTTTGTGGTTGCTGTTTACTAACTGTGCTTTTGCAGTGATGATGTCCAAAGCACATTATCGAATCAGGAGGGGAGTAGTTAGAGCAGTCTATTCACAGAAGTTTGTTGAATAAACAGCATCAGCCATACACCTTGCTAGTGCTCCAGTGACAGGAAGGATTAAGATGCCTTACATCTTCCTGTTCATTATGCACTTGGCTAAAGGCTGAATTGGCTGCATTGACAACTGAGCAATTTAAGATTAGAAAAGCCAGAACTGCCAGCTAGCAAATTTAGGATTACATGATCACCTTCCTGCCAAGAAGTAAAAGATATACTTACATGCTGATTTACAACCAGAGAAGGTATCAGCAACACAGAAATTGAAGAATATTCTTATTGTGGCTTTCTTGCCTGACATTTTCTATTTACTAGTCCTGGAACAGAGGCTGTCAAACAGCATGATTCTTCTCTTGCCAAACACTTAACCAAAATACCAGTATGTTCAGGGATTTAATCTTCCTCAAAAAAGTATTTCAGTCAAATTAAAAATTATTTTAGTCAAATTTTCTTGCCATTTGCCAAAAATCCCACAGATATTATACCATAAAACTAGTAATAATTCACTATGTCATGTATCAGAGAAGAGAATATTTTAAGAAAAGGAAAATGTAACAACTTAAAAAGACCATAGAGCAGTGCCATCTAGTGAGTGCCACCATAAATATAAAAGTTTGGATTAATACGTGCTGCAAATATAGGGAGCATTATCAGTAACTGAGCTTCACTCCTATTTTATTTTCCAAGTCAAAACATTTGTGTAACAAGACGTAAGGGGAATAGCGAGTTATGTCAGAGTTCATGCACCTCACTGAAGTTCATGCAGTTCACTGCATTGACAACTGAGCTTCCAGAGAGCTCAGCATTTGTATGTCAAAGTAAAAATGTTACAGGTAACAGATTCACAGGAAGAACCTATGATCACCCCTAACTACAAAGTCTTAGGAAAGGAGTTAATATTTTCAGTACTCTAACACGAAAAATGTGTTAGTGAGCAATATCTCTGTTGCTACCTTTGAAGGATGTACTGATTATTACTAACTGGAATTACACTATAGGAGAAAGAGGAAGGTACATGGTTGATACACAGGTCTAAATTATTTTCTTGACAGCTGCAGAAAATGACCATGTTCTACTCTCAGTGAAACACCACAAGTTTCTAGCTAGGCACCTCAAATGTGAATATTCTTAAGTATTGGATTGCTTGGATAAAAATTCTTATCCAAGCATAGAATAGAATGCAGAAAGCAGAAGTATTAGCCATTTTTTAATTTATCAGATATTTTATGATCAGTATCTGTTGTTAACTCTTTTTTGTACAGTTTCTTCTAGGGTATCTATGTAACAACTACAAATCACTGAAATAGTATTTTGGGCCTCAAATTTCAAAACTGCACAAAATAAGTATGAAAATTGTGCACAACTCCTTTAAAATGGACATCAGCTTGAATTATGAGATGAGTAACAGGTCATTTCTGCAAGTATGAACACAGAATCATAGAGAAGAGGTTTTGAAAGAACTTGAAGTTGGGCATCTATCTCCTTACTTCAAATTTCATTCAGTATTCTAAATCCTTCTGGTGATTTCAAAATGTAACTAATTTTTCAAATTTAAATCAACCAAAAGGACCATGCTATTAAGTATATATTGTGGGATTACTTTCTGCAGTTTTCCATTTGCTTCAGAAAGACTGAACAAACAGTTAATTATTGAGTTTAATCAGTTGCATAGCCTATGTATAACAGAACGTACTGTGAACCTGTCATGGGCCCAAAGGCATTACCTAATTTTCACAGGTATTCACAATTAATTTAAAATCAGAGATATGATCACCTTGTAATCATTAAAATATTTCAGCAGAACATGCACTTTTCAGAACTGCACTTTGCCAGCCACTGAAGAAGACATATCCGTGATAGAGCTGCTCCAAACTGACTTTGCGTGTCTGATATCACCTTTGAAGAGGCTTTAGGTATTTCTGGGTATATCCTACTTCAGTGTCTTGCTATTCTCATTTTCTACCACCACGCTGATGCAAGTATGTGTCCAGAGTGACTGTACTTGAAGATAATAAGAAACTGCCCCTACCAAAAGTAGAAAATCTTTAAAATACAACAGTTTTCTGCACATCCTCTTCTCTACCACTGGTACAGTGCTTTTTCATGTGTCCAGAAGACTTATGAAATAGTACTAGTACCAACAGAAACACCAGACAATTAAGACGAATATATTTAAAGCAGGAATATAAGCTTGTGATATATTACAGGCACTTATTTAGTGTCCATCCACATATTGTTAATATCTAGTTAGCATTAGAACAAAATAAAACTGTGATCTTGACTACACATTTAAGTGTAAAATCCAGCAGGCATGGAAATGATACAGACTTTTCATACTAACACCTCCAACAATGAAGAAGATTAATTCTCCTGTAAGCAACATCTCCTTACTTCCAGTAAAACGCCATTTTCCAGCTAAACAAGAGCATCTCTCAACTGTGAACTCCAGCAATAGCTTCATTACTTTATAAGAGGCAACAGTGAAAACAGTCATTATCTTTAGATCCATCAAATATTCAGTACTGTTACCCTAAAGTGAACAAGTCATGAATTCTTGGTGGCTGATAGCTGTCAAATTTAACGATAATCTGTTTTATTCAACAGCAGCTCTCACCAGACCTGTATTCAAATGAAACAGAAAATCTCAAATACTCATAACAAGCTATAAAGTAAAAAACAAGCAGCATTAAATAGAATTAAAATTTTTAAATTGTGTTATTTTTAATCTATTATCAAGATCGTGTATTGGTACAGCATACTACATGACTATAACTAGGTCGAGATGTAAGTATTCAGAGGCTACTCTACCCACACTGCAAAGTAATATCTCAACTGTTTTTAAGCAAGACTACAAAGAGTAGCATGTGCCGGTCAGCCAGCCACTGATTAGTGGTGTAGTAACTAAACCAGCAACAGCTACATTGATGGTCCCTACTGTCTGGTATCGTTCTTTTAGACTAATGTGAATTGCTTCAACAGAACAGCTAAACCTCCTTCAAACAGAGGCAAGCAATTGCATAACATGATATAACGCAAAGCATCTTTTTATGGTATTCAGAGCATGTAGTCTTTTTCCTTTATTTCCTTTTTTTTTTTTTTCTTTATTTTTATTTCTTCTTGTTTTGCCTTCTATTTCAGTAAAAAAGATTTATCTGTATATAATACCTCTATAGGTTTGGGAGAAACTCTCCTGAAATTCTTACTTCAATACTGTTTGGTTAATGCATTATTAATTTAAAAATATTTTGTAATTCAAATTTCTTTTCCTATCATATGACTTTTTGTTTGTCCCATGGGAAAAAATAAAATCATAGAAACTATGATACGTATTATTAAATACCCTCATCATGTCTCTACCTTTTCCATTTCAAAGCTTTAGCATGTTAATCTCGATATATATCTAGGACTTTAATTATCTACTCATCACAAGGATATTTTTCTCTTTTACCATTGTGTTTTCAAAACTACAAGAAGTGTTAACACAGGGAAAGTCTAAAACAATTACTGAAATAGATGTAAGTAAAATTTTGTATCCTCTTTGTCACTTTTTTTTGTTTAATGTACAAACCATTTTAATTATTCTTTTTATTGTAATTGTTTGACAGGGAAATTTGATGCCTTATTTTGCAGTTCCCAATGCATAACATTGCCCAGTGCTCAATTACTTCAATGTTGAAATAAAAATTGTATCCATTTTTTCACAAGAGCTAGTATTTCCAAAATCCCAAACGATTCCTGTCCTGAAAGCACTATCCCTAAAAGAAGAGGAAGGACCTAATGACTTAATGCAGCTTCAATTTGCAGAATATGGTATGAGCAAAATAAAAAACCTTACAGAAGGGCTTGCTTTAAGCAACTACAATCTCTTTTTTTTTTTTTTTTTTAAGAACACACATGTAACTGTTTCACTATAATCAAACTGTTCATAAAAACATAAGAATAGTCTGAAGAAATATGTTATCAGTAAGAGAAGTGTTTGACAGTAAGACTACATTTGTACACTCACTTTAAGTCATGTTAACAGTGCAAAGAAGGTTGGATAAGACTGTTTCCACCATCAGGTCTGTATACTTGTCTCAAAGTGATCAGCAGTCTCACATTGTCCTAAGATGCTCATCTAGATGTTTTAGGATGTTGACCCGATTTGTAATTCTCAATTACTTGTTTGGGGTTCAAATTACTTATGATTAATTACAGACGTCATTTTTCTTCCTAATAGTTGGCTATCCTCCAGGTCACAGACACAATATTTAAAAATAAATTACAGATTCAGATGCTCAACTATGTATTTCTTTCAAAAATCTTGGAAGCAAGCCATTGCACCCTTGTGACTTACTGCGGATCAATTTCTGCAATTTCTCCCCTGCTTTTTACCTTGATACCTCTCTTCACTACCTTTGTAGTAACTCTAAGGTTTCCTCCTCACCCTCTGTGGAGGCAATAGAAGTAAGCTCTCTTGCTTCTCTTTTTAAGATCTTCTGAATGTACTTACTTACTTTATAACTTAGTCTAGCAAACTCAATCATTTCCAATTAGAATGAAGTACAGTCTAGACTACAGTCTGTTTACACTGGGAACACAGAGAAACTTCCACTCCAAATTAAATGGGTCCACTCACTCTTTGAAGGCTTCCATTATTCAAATTGAACTAAATGGACATCTTCTGCCTTCATGTGCTTGCCTATAGCACAAGTGCTCCCTTTGCATTGTAAGGTGTGCCAGTTCATTTGGGGATTTGGGGAACACAGTTAAACGCTGTCATGAGACAGGTATTTTCTCACCAGATTTGGTTGGTCACACTCACTCTTCCACCAAAAAAAAACACAACCCCAAACAAAAAACAAACAAACAAACAAACAAAAAAAAACCAACAACCAAACAAGAAAAAAAAAAAACAAAAACAAAAAAAAACCAAAACACCACCAAAACCCAAACCCAAAATCAATCAAAAGGACCATGAAGCTATACACTAACGCAGAATTCTGCTTCTCCTTCCAGACTATCTCATGTATTGATCTAAATGCAACTCATTTCCCATTGCTTCCTCCCCACATATATTATTAACATTAAATCTTGCATGGATTTCAAATCAAGAATCTATTCCTTTTACTACTGGCTAGTGTATTCATTTCTATCCAAAGAACTTATAAATGGCATCTTTTCTTCTACATAATTGCACTAATCTAGACAGCTACATGTAGCACTGGAAGCGTTCAGAGAAAACTCTAAAGTTCTTGTACTCATATGTGACCCTTAAAGATGAGTGTTTAGTTTTACGCACCTCCTGACACCTTCCAACACCCTTGACAGGAGTAGCAACATACTCTCTCCTTTCAGGAGAATTATCACTACACCTAGAAAACCGCACCACAATTTTTAATTTTAAGTGCAATTGGTTACTTTTGAAAATGGCCAGCCATGTTGATGTTGGGAGCCCACAGGCTTGGATGTCTCTCTCCTTCCCAGACACACTGAGAAGCACACACTACCATCACTTCCACTTCAACCTTCTCTATTTCTTTTTCTTTTCAAAAGTGTGGGATTTTGTCACAAGCAGCCACAAAGCCTACCTCCTCTTTACTGGGGCTGTCAGCTGTAGTATGTCCCAGCTAACAGTCTGCAGAAGGCTGAGTGACAAAGTTACACTACCTTGAAATCTCCGGCTCCTTTTTTTCTCCAGGGTCTACAAAGATGCAGAATTTCTCAAGGAGAAAGTTCTCTCCTTGTCTCTCTCCTGATGTTAGACGCAGTCTTTACAACCCAGTCAGTCCACCTGAACAACCAGAAACCTCCCAACCTGACTACAAATCCTTCTGGAAACCTCCTGCCTGATGGCACCAAGAATTTACTACACCATAAATATTGAGAGAAAAGTGGTTACAGTTCTCAGTAAACATTTAAATATATACACATTTGTAAGAAACAGCCTACCTTTGGTTGGGAATTAACTAAAGACTTCGATAATCCTGAGGGCTTTTTTTTTCCAAAATGATTTTAAAAGACTGAATGTTCTTACCTCTTTCAAAGATCTTAACTGCACACATATAATTGCTCTTTCATCGCTGTACCATACAACTTCTGTGCAAAAAACTCAGGCTATAAATTAGTTCCTGACATAATCATGGGTTCGCAGACATTCATATTTCCCTAGGTCCATCAACAGAATGAGCTACTGTTCTAATAAACTGAAATTATAGTCAGTGCATTAACTGACCTTCACTGGTATTTCCCATCAGACAGTAGTAACAACAAACATCCAGAAAGAACGAAGCATCATTCCTGACGACAGTGTTTTGAAAGCATCCAGCCCACTAACACCACTCAAAACCTAATGGGCTTCATAATTTACTACTGCTACAAATTAATAAAGGCCCATGGACTTGTAACAGAACTTCACTAATTGATGCAGACGAAGAACTAAATTTTTGATAAACGCAAGGAGAGCCACTAACACAGCCCATGACTCACAACTAAATCCAAACTGAAAGCAGAGGTTGCAACAGGACCAAAAAAGGCTGAACTCAGGTAGTTCAACAAAGAATGCTACCCTGCAAATGGTATTCACAGTAAAATGAAACATTGTCATTTATTTCCTAACCACAAGTGAATTTGTACTTCAGGACTAGGTACTTTCAGCTGGACATTCCAGGAGAACTCAAAACCTAGGAAGACACGCTGGGGCTCTGGACTGTCCGACCAGTATGACACATCCTTAGCAGCCTACTACTGTACGGTGCTAATAAACTGCTGGGTGTAGGCCAGGCTTGGGAAAACATCAGTGCAGTGAATGAGAGCCTACTTGACAGCTCGTAACATAGGAACACTCCTTTGCATTAAAGGAAACAAAATCCTGCAAAAGCCAAACTGAGCCTTTCCTCAGAACAATCTCTCCAGCAAAGCTCTTCACCGCCAGTATTTACTACTGTTCCATGAGGACTTCACCGAATTGTAAGTCGAAATGCAGTTTATGAAGCAGACCAATCCGGAGATAAATATCATTTGCTGAAAAAAATGAAGATTTTTTCACAGAAAGAAGATAAAGTGAAGGAAATCATAGAAGGAAAGACTAATCAGGAGTTGGAAAGAGGACAGAGGGTGACAACCTGAGATGCCCTGTCCTAAGGCCAGCCTTTTTGATTTCTTTAGTGGTGTGATTCCCCCTACCATGCTCTCAGTTACACAACTGAGAGAGAAAGGACTCCAGTGAAATCCCAATCTTCCCTAGACGTGAGGCTCTGGCACTCCTAGAGCTCGAGGATGGCCTTTACCCTGCCTCTGTAAATGCCACGCCTATGGCTCCTACAAATTTTCAACACTGAAGATAGGTTTACTTAAAATGATTTGGGGGTGGGGACAGAAGGGGAGTGTCATATTAAATTCTTATAATCTGAACTGGTGATGACTCCTCCCTCTTAGGTATTAAATGTAAATATCAGAAGAAATGCAACTTTAAAAAATATAATTTCCAACGTAAAAATTCTATATCACTCCATGTAAGACTTAAGATATCTTACCTACAGTTTTACAGAACATGTGACTTTTTTACCATTTAAAAGAAACTGTCTTCACCTGAAGAATGGCTTTAAGAAGACAAATATCCTTTATTTAAAAATGTAAAAATAGAACATTCATTTATTAAAAGTAAAAATATATAAATCACAAGCTATTTTTGTATAAATACTAGCTAAAAAACTCCAAAGCAATAGGACTGTAGAATAATTATTCTTCTTCATTCTGACCAAAGGACAGACATTCTGCAGTTGATCAAACAAACTCCACAATAAAGTCAGATTTTATACATACAAATCTTTCTGCTGAATTTAATTCTGTTCACTCAATTCAAATATATTGTAGTTTTATTACCAATGATGACAAGATGTTTATCTTTTTTCTTTTGCACTGCAATTTGGAATTTTGAAATTGACAGCTAGTAAGTCATGTTGCTTCATCTGCATAACTAAACCCATTTTTTCTCAATTTTCTTTCTTTTTGGGAAATGTAGTTAGGACATCATATGAAGACTCACATGCACATTTTCTTCACACACAATTAGTTGTCTGAAATATTTTTTTTTAGAAAAAAAAAATCAGCCCACTTTGACAATGTCATTTAAAATCCACTAAGTATGGTATGATTTGGCTTTTTCTTGCAACCAAAACAAGAGACTTCCTTGGCTATTATGAAGGGACTACAAAAAAGATTAGCTAAATTGCTACTCGACAGTAAGAAGCAGTTTAAAATATTTCCACTTTAAATAAAATATTCATTTCAATGCACATTTATTTCTATTTCTCCACGAATAGGAATATTCCTGGAAGATAGGTTAAACTGCTCACTAATTCCATATCATGGAAAAGATGTTCACTCCGTATCCACTGACCTACTATGACTTCCATAATAACCATCAAGCTGAAAACACAGTGTACCAATATATAACCAGACTTGTCTACAATTTGCTGATACTTCAAGTTTCAGAGGGAATGAGAGATTAGACTTTAATCAAATAACAACTCTGATCAGTATGATAATAAATAATCTCATGAACTATTGCTCCACAGTATAGTTGCTGAAAGAAAAAGGGGAAAAAATCATAAGATTTGCATTTTATCAATAGAAAATGGGTCACCAAAATGTCATTATACAACACTGATGACAGTTTATCCTCTGTTTCCTCCCTCTACAGAGTTTAATGATTAAGAAATGGAATTGTCCCCAGGAATCAAAGAGCTTATGAGATGGCAAGCAACTCAAACGTGAGCTCTACTCAGCATATCTCATGGGAATAATATTGATATCTCAGCACAGAAAGCATTGATCGGTATGCTACATGAACATAAGTCTTGAGGAGCAATGCCTATAAATTTCGAATACTTGAATTTCATTTCTTACAGAGTTATTTAATATTTTTCTAGGACAACAGAGAAGCCACTCTTTCTAGAAAAGAAGAAAAAGCTTGTTTTTATGATTTCAAATTAGGCAAAAAACTACCTGGCTGTAAATGCATGAGCTGGAAAGATTTTGGGAAATAAACAGTTAAACTAGTGACTATACTAATTAGAAATGAGCAATAATTTGTAAAGATTCATAATTAGACATGGCTTAGGCAAATCAGCCTAATAATGACATAGGGATGTCAATCAGTAACTAATTAGAAATAGAATTTTCTTAAATGTCCTGAATACCTATAGAAAAAAAGTGAAGAGAAAGCACAGATAATTAGCATGTATTTAACATAACATGTTATAGAACTAGTAGCCGAACAAACTCCTTGGCAAAAGGAGAACGCAGCAATACAGATACCAAGTATTGTATAAATTTACTGAAACTGATCTACTTATCCCTTCACTTCACTGGATTTTTAATTATCAGCAACAACTAGAAGAAAATCTACCTTCTCACAAAGAATGAGCCAACAACCAACCATAAAGTAAACGTTCAGAACTCCTTAACCTTTTTTCCCCCACTTTATTCCCTGAGGCTTAGGCAGTCAAAAAGTACACAAACAAAACAAAACAAAACAAAACAAAAAAAAACGAAACACAAACAAACCTAAAAATAGGCAACAATCATATTGGCATGAACTATAAAAACCACCACAGGAATCCTCCTAGAATCCTCATCGATACCCTCGCTGATAACCACACCCACCCTGTGTTTATGTTACTTGAATAGTCTTAATACAAAATATGAAAAAGCCACTAACATACTTACTTTTTTAAACTCGGCACAGTCACTAACATTCCAGTCTCCAGACCTCCTTCGGTGTTGGGAGAAAAATGGTAAGGCTTCAGAACTACTAACAGTAAATTACTTTTGGCCTTTTTTCTGAACTGCAGGATACCCAAATCCAAGGTTTTAGTTTGCAGTGGCACGCCAACATAGTACTAATCACAGCACTTGTGGACAGCTGCCTGAACTAACAAGCTTCTCTAATACTTTGTATTCCTTCACCTCTTGCTGCTACTACACAGGATAACATTTCCACCTAGAGCCCTTTTACAGAATGCCTGGGTTCTAGAACAATAACAAAAAAATCCCCGATATCTGTTATACTACCAAACCACGCTGTTCAAATGTAGCTCATCACACCTTATTTTGTTCAGCCTATGTGGGTGTTATTCCTACTTCTCAAGACAGAATTCAGAGCAGTAAAAACAGTTTTCAGGGATCTTCTGTTTACCTAAAAGGAATAATATGGCTGTTCTGTTGCACACAGATTAGCTGCTGTCAAAACCACTACATTTCAAGTAAGAAAAGTAAGAAGATGGCACAGTAGCTGAGGAGTCAATCGCTTTAAGTGGCAATCGGAAAGAAAAATTCCAAATCAAAAATATGGTTGGGTTATTTATTTACACAAAGTAGGAGTAGGAACACACTGACGTTAGTGCACCCTCCTGTGTGGTCCATAATGTAGCAAAGTAGACCACAGGGCAGCTTCACCTTCACAGGGAAACACCTCCCAGAAAGGGTGTAACCCCTAATGGAACTACTGGTGCTTCGACTGTCTACAGCAGGGTGACTGACCACCTCTTTTAATCCTGTGGTTTTCCACTGGAAGGTAGAAGCTCATGAAAGTACATCCTTTTTGTCCAGATCCTATTGGATTTTTCTTTTTTTTTCTTTTTT
>VXBW01005129.1:87955-110613 GCA_013400375.1 Thinocorus orbignyianus | reverse complement strand
GACGGCGGCCATCGGGGCAGCGCCGGGAGCCCTCGAGGAGGGAGCGGCGGGCACGGAGGATGGAGGGAGGGATGAAGGGAGGAAGGGCCGCCTGCGGGCGAGGTGTGGAACCCGGCGTTGATGGGCGGAGGGCACGGGAGGGTGGGCGGCTGCGACAATGACCGTCGCCCTCGGGCTTGTGTTCTGCAGGTGGCCGCCTCCGAGGCTCCCCCCAAACCCTGCTGTGGAGACAGGACATCGGCCGCGTCGGTGGTGTGAAGGCGTCTCCAGCCTCTTGGCTACTCGCTGCCCGAAGAGCCCTTTGCCGCTCCGCTGCCTCCCGGCATCTGCAGAAGTCGGTGCTGCGCTTTTTCTGGAGCTGTGTACCCCACTTGCTGCCCTTCGTGCGCTTCGAAATAGTTACATTTAACCACTCATTCCACACCTGCTTTGGTGGAGGGTGTGGAGTGTCAGGTTCGTATTGAGAAATTCAGGAGCAGCCATGGCACTTCCCTGAGATGATTCTAAAAATTATCTTTTATTTCTTTTTAATTTTGTTTTTCTTTTACGTGCAGCAAATAGCATCTCTGTCCGTAGAAACCTCACTGGAGGCTGTGGTCGTCAGACACCATATTGTAAAACTGATGAAAAATTGTCACATTTAAGGAATTTCTCTTACCAGTAGAAGCCACGACATGAAGGTTACAAATAATTGAATGATAACTGAGAGTTGCTTGTTTTTTTTGGCACTCTCCCTTCAGTTTCAGACACATATACACAGCATAGGGTTTTGCTGACATCACAGAGTAGGAGGTAAATGAAAATACACATAAACACATTCCTTAAAACCCAGGCACAAGTTTTGTTGACAATGCAAGACTTAGAATAAAGGAAGATAACACAAATGAAGCAGTTCTTTGTCCTTTTACTACCAAAGTTTTGTGCGAAGTGTTTGGGGGTTTTTGTTGTGTGGTTTTTTGGGTTTTTTTTAAGGAACATCACAAGCAGTAGCCCTGGTAGCCATACTTCAGAGATAAGAAAACTCTACAGAAGAAGCTGTTCCCTTTGACTTGTGTAGTCAGCTTCAGTATTCATGTCAGTGCTGTCAAGACATACTGTTTTCTTTTGTTTCCACCTCTGGCATAAGCCACCCGAATAAGGATGCTAGTACCGAAGAAGAGCAGCTAGCTGCCTTTAGCCACAAATAAATATACAGCTAAGGAGCAGGATCTTGACCATGGCTCTGTGTCTGGTGGTGCTATAATACATGTAATGCACTCATCAATAAAAGAGAGCACTGCTAATCCAGAATCATGTGCCTTACAGCTTATCCATACAGAGCTATGGATTATACTACATTACATGGAATATCTTAGAATGGAAGAGAAACACTAGGAAGGAACAGCCCATGATGAAAATGACTGAGAGTTCCTGCAAAGCCTGCAGAAGAATCAGTAATCAATGGTACCTAGTGAAGCTGTTTTCGTAAAATAAACTCGCTATTGTGTGGATTCAAAAGCGACTGACTCACTGACTTTTTCAAGTGAACCCATTTTTAGAAAGTGCTGACCTCATGGTTCAGCCTTCTTGCAAGTGGTCTCAAGTTGGGTACCCAAAGCTATTAGTTACTGCTGCAACCCAGCTGTTGAGCTGTAGTTAGTTAAATTTCTCAGAAAGGATTGCTGTGGCTTCTGTCGAGTGCTCGTGATATGAAGAGGTCACTGTTCTGAGGAAATTACACTAATATTTTCATACCCAGTGGAAATTTTATGCTGCATATAGAAGTATCTAAAATTTGCCAGTTTAATTTTTCTGAAGGTTTATAAACAGCAAGATAAAGTATTCCATCTACTCCAAGAAGTGTACTGACAGCAAGATAAATGGGAGTCTCTCCTGGATACTGCCACCTTGTGAGTGTTCTCTAAGTGGAAGATAAAGAAGGATAGCTATATAGAGGCTAAAAATAGAAACAAGAAAATACTAAGGCTATCACTGTAACTGTCGCTGTTGCTTTTGAAATACGGAGATCCTGCAAGTGAAATTTGAAAAATAAATGACACTTGAGCTTTGCATTAATTTAGAGACTGAAACTCAAAGAGAGCAGAAAGAGCTCACCAGAGGGAACTTTATTAAACAACCAAGCAATAGAAAACCTTAAGAACTCTTGTGCATCTTGTCAGTCAAATGTCAGTTGTGATGACCGGTGCAATACGTTGCACTTGTTTTGTGAATCACAAAGGAAGCTTCTGCGGTAGGATACTGAACCTTACTGCACTTGGAAAAACTTAGCCTTTCCTTTTCAGTTGTAGGCATTTAGCTTTCAGAAGAGCGAGAGCAACACCACACAACAAGAAGCAAAATATTTGTGTACTGCCAGCTATTCAGTCTGCTCTCCATATAAAAATCGAAGCTGATGAGTCTTGGATTTGCTCTGGGGAATTATGTGCATAACACAACCTAAAAACATTTTTGAAAGAGCCCTTTAGCTCTTTAATTGGAAAGGGCCTTCAAAAGGGTGTTGTACTTCCTTTTTGCTGTGAGTTCTTGGAAAAGGAAAGAAAAATATCAGAACTACACTTTTTTTTGCAGTTCGCTTCAAAAATGTTGTTCCTATAGAAATAAGAATGATAATGCATTTACCTTCAACTCTAACATAAGTAAAGGTTACAGTGCCTCTTCAAAACACATTAAGTAATCTTGAAATCACTGATCATTTAGTCAGTAATATTAAATGTATCAAAAATACATTTTTCTGGTTTAATTGTCTTGTAAACACTTCTTCCATTCACTGTTTTAGCATTCTGACGTTTCTGTAGCAAGAATTCAAACTTATTAAAGTGTTCTTCCTGTTTTGTGTATGTGCAGTTTTCAGATTTATAAAAAGGCTTAGCCTTGTGAATCTCTGAAGAGTTGGGTTCATTGTGGTGTTATTATGTTTTCTTTGCCCCAGTTTTTGGCATATTATTTGGCATGTAGGTAGAGTGAAATCATAGACTGAATCAGGATTTGGATCATTACGTGTGCCTCTATCTACAAACAAAAAGAAAAAAAATGGTTTAGCACCACATACACGTATCAGCATATGGTTTAAAGTTTCCAAAAAGTACTTCTAATACTAAAAGAACTCAGAACTTCAAATTTTCAACATTTTGAAAATGTATTTTTAAAAAATGCTGCTCATACAATCATTTACACGTTCCTGTGAAAAATAAAAAAAAATAAATTTTATTTTTATCATATAAAACCATTCCTAACCTTGAAAGGTAACTCAAAAAATAAATTGAAAATGAAAGATTCCTTTTCCATGTCATACTTTCTACATTGCCACCGTTTGTAGTCAACATCTAATATGTGCTTAGTCCAGCTGCTTTTGCATATGCAGCCCCTCCATTAAACTGTTTGAGCAAAGGTCTGAACTGAATTAACAAATATTTGGTTGAGTTAAAAGCTGGTCAGTGGATTTAAAAGAGACCCTACTTCATTCATTTAAAGCTCATACTTGTGGTTTGTCTGACCATAGAATGGAACTTGTAGTTAAATCCCCTAAATCAAAGGGTAGGCATGTTCTTGTTGAATGGCTTTCCCAGTTGAGAACAGAGTGCATTGCCCGGTAGAGGTGGGACTGTTGCCATCCATGCCAGAGGTTTTCTTTCTTTGTTTGCTGATCTAGGAGAGGACCCATGCGGGAGTTGCAATTGCTGCATTTTTGTGACAAACTGTATACAATTCAGAATGTAGTGGCATTAAATGTGCTGTGTGAGAATCACACAGGCACTAATCTGTGACTTCAGATCATGATTTTTACCAGAAATAATACTGTTCTGTAGTTCTGCATAGCTTTTCTGCATGCTGCAGTAATTCCCCAGTGGGAATTCCTGAGTTCTTCCTGGCCATAACTGTTTTCAGTGTGGTAGGCAGCCCTCTCGCCCCAACCGTGACTCAGTAGGGAAGGAAGCTTCCTAAAATACATATGTATCACTGTTAATAAGTTCAGACAATTAAAAATTCTGTTCTGCTTTTTTCATCATAGAGGTGAATGTTCCACCCTATTATAATTTTCATCCTCTATGAGGTGTCCCCATTTTATACTCAGAAAGCATGAATCATGTCTTTAGAAACTACAATTCAGAAATTTTATTTTCATTTTTCAGAGGACCCCGAATAATTCTGGAGGAGAAGGAGTTCCTCTTAAATAACCTTAGGAAGGAAAGCCAACAAAATAAAACTACTGCTCATTTACTAAACATCCAGTTCCCAAAAACTGGAATATAAGCTTTTTTCTTTTTCTTTTTGCAAAGTCATAAAGACCAGGATTACACACATCTCTGTCAGCACAGAAACAATTCATTGTCTTCTGTGTTTAATCATCTTTCATTTATTTGTCTGGAAGCTGGGCCATAGCAAATGTAAACTCTCAAATTAAAAAAGTAGAGTTACGATATATCCCTATTCACCTACTTTAGTTAAAAATGATGGACATACAGGGCCATTATGTACTTCCATTTTATTTGAGTATTACATGAATATCGGAGGTAGAAAGAGTTTAAGAAAAGCATGGAATTATTCTTAAATGACAATCATAAGAAACCTAGCTGAAAGAAAACTAGCTTATCATTTTCTTAAAATAATGTTTTCTGGATCTTATTCACTGTTACTTTACTTCAATTTCTATGAAAAGTATGATGTCAATAGCATTAAGAGAGTGTAATTTACTGGTGTAAAATAGGAGTATCTCAAAGGTGAACTCAGCCTGCATTTTCAAAATTAGCATTTTCTCTCAGTGATTTCAAAGGCGAGCTGGAGAACATACATACTTTTCTAAGGAATAGGATAGAGCAATTGCTGCTGTTCAAAAGCCACTCTAAATCATAAAATGTTATTTAAGGCTAATTTTACTGAAGTTCTAGTACTTGTCATACATGTAAAGCAGAAAGAGCAATAATTCTGTTGACAGGCAAGGAACAAAAAAAAAGTCTGTGGCATCATTTGACATTTATTGGAGAGAGGGCAGTTTAGGTGGGCAGTTTAAGGCCAGCAGCATGCACTGTCGGTTACTTCCAACCTTTATTCAGCCTCTTCTGTTGTCTTCATTTTAAATATTGATATAGTTGCTAGTTAACCTATCAGTACTTATAATTACAGTACACATCTGCAATTTGGAGAACGTAAGTGACGTGCAATAAACTGTGTTGTATAAACTAACTGAACATGCCTTGTGACTACATGAAAATCTCAAATGCGATGGCAGCTGATAAGTACCCAAGTCATAAGTTGGCCATAGGGTTTATAGCAAGGGTTTATAGGAAGAATTTGCAAATGCTGTTGTTGTGGTTTCAGCCAAATTTACCAAAACCAGATTGACAGATGGTCCTTCTTCCCCCCCCAAAAAAAGAAAGGAGAGCAAGAGATTTATGAGTTTAGAATGAACTGAACTACTTTAGTGAAGTATTAATACTAATATTAAAGTAAGAGAAAATAATGAAATAGATACAGCATATACAAAGCCGTACCAAGCTCTCAGGATGACGATCACATCACCAGCAGGCATCAGGAAAAGTCCTAGACTGGACTCAGTGATCAACGGAAACTGGATTCCAGATCTGGGGTCAGGATCACTCGGATTGGAGCCAAAAGCGGGTGAACAGACAGGGTCCTCCTTGGACATCGGCCATCAAAGAATGAGAGTTGACTCTTTGATCCTTCAGCTTTTATACTGAGCATGACACAGGTGGGATGGAATACACCAGTTGGTCAATTTTGGGTCACATGTCCTGTCTGTTCCTCCCTGCAGGTGTGACCCCTCTATGCTTTTCCTCTTCTGACCCTCCAACAGGGCAAATAATGAAATTACCTGACCTTGGTTGTTCTAGCAATAAGTATAAGCAAGGGCCCCTCTGCGGAGTGTTCCTTGGTGTAATCAGGTCTTATCACTGTGCGAGTGAACAGTTCTCTGAACAATGTGCTGTTAATTTCAGAGTTTAGTTAGTTAGAAGAGGCCCAGCTAAGAAAGTAAAATTGTAAAACAGAAAATTGGTTCATTTTACCTCAAACCAGGACAGCTGTAATGAATGAATGCAATTTATTCTCAATGATACCTGAAACTAACTTAACATTCAACTGAGTGTTCATTTTTTGGCACTATTTCACAGAGTATTAGTGGAGCTATTAATTTTAACAAAAGTGTCATGCGTTCAGAACAGTTTCTCTAACTCAGAACCATTTCTGCCATGATCAAGATTCTTCACACAGAGATGGGAATATTCCAAAAACATCAACACATCACATAAAAATCTCATATACAGCGACTGCAGACAGCAGAAAGCCAAAGGTTTACATCACTTGATAAACAAAGTCACAATCTGGTGTCTTCTCCATACATATTGGATGGGTAGGAACAATAGAATCACTTTCCCAAGCAGCAGGACTACTGTGCTAGTGAATTAAACAGTCCTGGGGGCCATTCTGTGGCCTAGATGGCAATTATAATGGTCTGGCCACAGTCCTACTATCAAATTCTCTCAGTCTCCAAGCAAGGGTGGGCACATCCAAACGATGTGTGATCCCAGAAATCATCTGGGAAGTTGTTGGTTGAGGTGGGCTAAAAACAGGCCAGTTCCCAGTCTCTCCTCCCTAAAGGTCCAGCTTATTTTAGTTCTTTGTCTGCAGCCCTTCAGCTTCTGTTTACTTAAGAAGTTGCATGGATGAAATTCTTAAAACCTTCAGTTAAATTTGTCATGTGACTTTGTCGCTTGACTGTGAGGTACCAGGTGGTGATAAAGACAAAATAGGCTTTGTTGCAGTTCCGTAATTGAAAGCCAGATGGTGTTACTAAGGCTGATAAAGAGAAAACAATAATATATCCCTGCCCTACCCTGCCTCAGATTTCCAGCTATTGCTATGGAGCTGAAAATCCATCTGTTCAGACATTACTCATACTATATCATGCAGCTTTTTTGGACCCAAATTTCTGAAACTGCGACACGTGCAAACACTTGCAAACTTGTAAGTTTCAAAGTACATCAGAATAATACTTAAGGTAAAATTTTAAATCTCTTTCTGTCAGAAAATGAAAATATTTGATTCTCTGCAACTAATAGCGATCTTGTATTTTATATGAGGAGACAAGCCCTCAACATTAACTGAATAAAATTAAACTCATCTAATAGAAGACTGGTCACCTAGGAGAAATACAGTTTTATCTATAAATAAGTCTAGAAAACGGCTATTCTGCTATTTCAATTTTTTCGATTCCATATTACAAAATTTAGCTGAATATACTAATTCGGTTTCTTTTGCATGAGGAAGTTTTCATCAGTCATCAGTGGTTGCATCACCAAGTAAGACAATGGTTGTAGACATTAAACAAAAGTTGAAATTGGCAGTGAATCAGCAAGGCAGAAGAAATGAAAACATATTGTTCTCTTAGCAGAAAATATTTTGCTTAATATGTAGGATTATGTTAATTTCCATAAATAAATCTGTAACTCAAGGACATATAAATAATAAACTGTCTACTTTAATGAACTGACTAGTGTTGTTCTTATCCACAAAAAGGTTATCAGCATTGCGTATATTTATCTACAAATCTAGCTATTAAAAAACTATTACAGATGTCCTAAAAACTGCACCCTGTGAAACTATAGGCCAGTCAGTCTCACCTCTGTGCCTGGCAAGATCGTGGAGCAGATCCTCCTGGAATCTCTGCTGAGGCACATGGAAAATAAGGAGGTGATTGGAGACAGCCAACATGGCTTCACCAAGGGCAAATCCTGCCTGACAAACTTGATGGCCTTCTACAATACTGCTACGAACTTGATGGACAAAGGCAGAGCAACAGACGTCATCTACCTGGACTTAAGCAAAGCATTTGACACTGTCCCACATGACCTCCTAGTCTCCAAATGGGAGAGTCATGGGTTCGATGAATGGACCACTCGGTGGATAAGGAACTGGCTGGATGGCCGCACTCAAAGAGTTGTGGTTAATGGGTCAATGTCCACGTGGCGGCCAGTGACGAGTGGTGTCCCGCAAGGGTCAGCACTGGGACCAGTACTATTTAACATCTTTGTTGGAGACATGGACAGTGGGATAGAGTGCACCCTCAGCAAATTTGCCGATGACACCAAGCTCGGTGGCGCGGTTGACACGCTGGAGGGAAGGGATGCCATCCAGAGGGACCTGGACAGGCTTGAGAGGTGGGCTAATGCAAATGGCATGAAGTTCAACCAAGCCAAGTGCAGAGTCCTACACCTGGGACGTGGCAATCCCAGGCACAAATACAGGTTGGGCAGAGAATGGCTGGAGAGCAGCCCTGAGGAGAAGGACTTGGGAGTGCTCATGGATGAGAAGCTCAACATGAGCCGGCAGTGCGCGCTGGCAGCCCAGAAAGCCAACCGTATCCTGGGTTGCATCAAAAGAAGTGTGAGCAGCAGGTCACGGGAGGTGATTCTCCCCCTCTACTCTGCGCTTGTGAGACCCCACCTGGAGTACTGTGTCCAGTTCTGGAGTCCTCAACATAGAAAGGACATCGAACTGTTGGAACAGGTCCAGCGCAGGGCCACCAAGATGATTAGAGGGATGGAGCACCTCTCCTATGAGGACAGGCTGAGAGAGCTGGGACTGTTCAGCCTGGAGAAGAGAAGGCTCCGGGGAGACCTGATAGCAGCCTTCCAGTATCTGAAGGGAGCCTACAGGAGAGCTGGAGAGGGACTCTTTGTCAGGAAGTCTAGTGACAGGACGAGGGGTAATGGTTTTAAATTGGAAGAGGGGAGATTTAGGTTAGATATTAGGAAGAAGTTCTTTCCTGTGAGGGTGGTGAGGCACTGGAACAGGTTGCCCAGGGAAGTTGTGGATTCCCCACCCCTGGAAGTGTTTAAGGCCAGGCTGTATGGGGCTTTGAGCAACTTGCTCTAGGGAGAGGTGTCCCTGCCCACAGCAGGGGGGTTGGAACTTGATGATCTTTAAGGTCCCTTCCAACTCTAACCATTCTATGATTCTATGATTTTCATTTTCATTCTCATTTTATTTGGTACTGTAAAAAGGGAAGAACTGGTGTCTGACTTGTTGCAATCCTGTACATTCTGTATCTGTAATGAAATTCACCCTTGCTTGAATGTTTTAGGCGCACACTGTGTATGAGGCAAAAGCTGGCTGCTGGACCACTCCGTGTGTTCTTTACAGGGAGTAGTGTCTTGGTGTGTGGTTTCAGCCTTGGCATCGCCAGCAGAGAAGCTGCTTGAATTACATTAACTGGGCGTTCAATTGTGTTTTGCATCACTGTAAGCAAAGATGCAAACCAAATTCATACCTCGTTCGGGATTTTGATTTGTTTATGTAGGTGTGCTCACCTCGCAAAGAGTTTATAACAAAAAAAAAAGCATTAGAACATTTAGAAAATAAACTGCTTGATACTGACAAAGAAAAAGAATGCAGTTGCCGTATATATATGCATTTACTTTCAATCAAACTAGAGTTTGTACAGTATTTAAATATTCAGATATTTGGGTTTGTGGCCCCAACTGGAAAGAGAATTCATGAATGAGGTGAGTAGAATTTTACTGAAGAAGGATATCTTGCTCAAAATTTAGTAATGTATGAAGTGTCGTTTACTTGGAGACACAAGATGGTGTTTGGCATAGACAGCTGAAGAGGAGTCATACATACAGACCAAAACTGAATTCAGTGGAAGGGCTCAGTGTTCCCCTCCAGTCCATTCGTAAGGAATACAGAAGCCTTCTGATTCAGCTGGGAACTGCAGAAAAGAGAGATGTATGGTTTTTGTGAATCCCCATTCTCTCCTCCCCATATCATGTCTTGTTAAACTATGAAGTGGATAGTCCAGGCTCAAAACTCAAGATTACCTAAACTGCCAGCAAATCTGCATTTATAAAGACTGACTTTCATCAGCTAATTACTTTGCTGTCTTCCAGATGCAGCTTATCTGGTTGAAGTATGCTTTTGGTGACGTGTTCATGAAGCTGTGCTCAAATACCTGTCTCTTCCCACTAAAATTTTGAGTAAGGTAAAGCCTCTTTTTTGTTTGTTTGGGTTTTTTTTTTTTTGGTTGGTTTTTTTTGTTTTCCCATCTTAAAAGGATAAATACAGGCTAGATCATATTCTTTCTGAAAATCCTCAAAGGCAAGAACAAAGAAGTATTCCATATTTTGAGTTTTTCTGATTTGAAGGAGCTGGAACGATGATGACCCATTTAGTGGTGCTTACTATTGAAATCCAACACCTAAGCAGTGGTTCTGTCTTGCATAGAATTACCAATAGTTATACATAACAGCAAGTCTGTGACTTTCTATCGGAAAAAAACCACTTATGAACATGTGAGGATAAACTATATCTGATGTCCTCAACTGTTCTTTCGTATCTCTGTAACCCATGCAAATGCACAAAGAAACTTGAGAAAACATTTTAAATGGCTGTATTTTAAAGGCATAACGGATACAGTGAGACACAGCAACATACTGTTTCATACAAGAGTTTCTTACAATAATTGTCAAAGCAATTTCAGTTGAACCTTGCAGCTATGTACAACGTTTTGTAAACCAACATTACTTTAAAAATTCTTTAGCAAATAACTATCTTTCATATATGTTGACAAGCTCATTCATCACTCTGGATTTATTGGGAAAATGGCAGAATAATCACAAAAAACAAAAGACGCTGGAGCTACATTCAAGTAGCTTTGTTCACGGTGGTGTAGCCATGTGAAATTAATGAAGGCATATGAGTCAATCAAATAGTTTGGTTATACGTGTACTTTTTTCTCTGCCTTAGAGTATGTAGTATTTTTATAAGTCCTATATTTTCAGGAAAAGTTACTGGCTTGCAGTCCTTTAGTGTTTCCACTAAGTATATAGTATATATCTTGAAGGACTAGTCCTTCAAATTATACTTACTATTTAAAATCAAATCAAGTACAATAGTTAAAGCTTGAAATGTTCAATATTGTTTGCTGTTACTGAATGGTTAGATGACACCTCTACATGTGCATTACATACCCTAGCCTAGAATGTGTGCAGGTTTCTTTATTAAAAGATCATACCGCTTATGAGTGATAACACTGCTGTCAAAGTGGAGATAGATATGGATATGGATCCCACTACAGAGCCATCTGATAGAGTAAAATTTATTATGCCAGATTTGACAGCATGAGGGAGACATACATACAAGGTGGATCTCCCTAGCAACTAGGCTCAGATGGAGTCTTCCTGGTAGCTGCCTCTGGATCCCAGTCTCTCCACAAGACCCACAAGACCACAGCCCAACTCCAGAGGCTGTTGCAGACTGTTGTGGGCACACGCACACCCAGAGCTGACCAGGACTCCTCTGGTCCCGCAGCCAACCCCACTGCATTCTCATTCCTGAGGACACACAGATGCTATCACACCCACAGCTGCCCATGGGAACCACTTACTCCTTCATTCCCAGGCCACCTCGCCTACAAACTGGCTTGTCTGCTTTGATCCTTACTAGTGATCAGTTGCACTCCTGCAGTACTCCAGTCACCAGCATCACTGGGACATGGTCCCTGACTCTGTGTGCTTGTGCGGGTGGGCCTGAGTTGGGCTGGTACTCCTTTGAGAAGCTTAGAACAGCCAGAGCAGGGTATTATTTGGTCTCTTCCCCTGGCAACCTCTCTCTCCGCTCTTCTGAGGAAGTGCAGACAAGATTTTATCATACAATCTAAGACCTTCATTTTATGTCTAAGTGGGCAGTGCCTTTTGAGGGTCCGGAGGGAGCAGTGAGTGAGGTGAACCCGTAGACTGGTTTATAAGGACTGGTGGGCTATGAGGTCTCAGGGAGGATCCAGCCTGCCAGAAGCAAGCCCCAGCTTTCTTGTGTGGTCTGAGATTATCCGGGTAGTTAGTTAGCAGAGAATCACACCCATCTGCTTCCAGCCCCTGAAACTTCACAGTTTTCCTTGCGCTTTTTTTTCTGTTGTTGTTAAATTCATTATTGTGAGATACTCAGGTGCTAATTACCCTTAATGAAATGCCTCTATTAAATGCTGACAGAAAGTTAATCTTCATCACAACCAACAAACATTCTTCCCAGG
This sequence comes from Thinocorus orbignyianus, assembly GCA_013400375.1. Lineage (NCBI taxonomy): Eukaryota > Metazoa > Chordata > Aves > Ciconiiformes > Thinocoridae > Thinocorus > Thinocorus orbignyianus. The sequence goes on along the minus strand of VXBW01005129.1, from coordinate 98,567 downwards.
CCACACACAGCACACTCACACACACAAAGAATTCTTCTCAAACCCGTCACCAGGTTTTAGATGTATCTTGTATTCTGCCTTAAAACAGTACTCTCAGTATAAACACTCTTGAGCAGGGCTTAGAAAGAAAGAAAACTTGAACTAATATGCCATACCGTGATGAAGGATAATATTGGCTCTTCCACAGCTTGCAGTAAATGATACAGTTTGATCATTACAGTTTGATATTACAAATGATACTTCCAATAGGAAGTTAAACCTTTTCTTCAAGTGAAATTCCAGTTTCCCAACCCTCCCAGATGTTAAACTTTAAACCAACAGCTATTTGCTAGCGGACCAACCTTCTCACAGGGGTTAATCTAGCTCCCTTGGATTTAGAGGATTAAAAGATGCATCTATTCTACAAGAGTGGTATTCAAAACAACAGCTGAGTTGTCTGAAAATCGAGCGTAATGTGGGGGGAATGGCCAAGTAGGCAAGAGGCAGGGCTGCATGCATGAATGATTAACTGGGGAAACATGGAAAACCAAAAGTATCTTAAAATTTTCTTCTCTATACATTTCCCTATGTGTTTATTATAATTATATCGTAAGAGCTAAGGCATTTCTTCTCTACATTTTAGATGTGAACCTAAAACAGATTGATGAACTCTTTAATGCATGACTGCTTAAGGGGCGTTTGCAGTAAATTTTGTTATTTATCCATGAAGAAAAGATTTCAGTCATTTAAAATACTGTGAAAAGGGACTTTAAAACCACCAAACTCAGTGGAGGTAACTGAAAATTCACCAAGATACATTATTCTTAGGCACTAGAACAAGCCCTGAACTAGTTTTTGTTTCAAACTGGAGCAGAACCAACATGGGCAACCTCACACGTGTTTCCTCCATCCATTATATCTGTAAAACTGTATGTGCACCCTGTTCTTACCATGCGTTTAACAGGGTGTTTCTTTACAGGCCAGATTTTGACTGGCAGTTTACCTTTCAAGGCTTCCTTCATTCCAGACTTTTTAGAAAAGCCTATCCTCAGGTAATCCTAGTCTACCAAGACCAAGACCAACAGAAGCCCAACAGAAACCCAACAAGCATACTGAACAGCTTCTTCAGCTCTCACCCAAACCACCTGTGCAGGCTGGGACCACCATTGCCTCTAGTGTGTACCCATCTGTGAGTAGGGAATAGTCAGGAAAAGAACCCCAGAAACTAAAATAAGGCAGATCTGATCCTTCACCCAGCAAAAGAGTCTTTGCTGGTAGATTTACAGGGCAAAATGTCATTTGGGGATCAGGGAATATTTTCCTCATGATGTCCTAACTAGGATTTTATGTTTTGTGAGTGACCATAATTGGTGAATTCCTATGGTAATTGTATGGGAATACCAGGTTTTGTCTTTGAGTTCCTGTCTTCACATCAAGAAAGCTAGGATCAAGACAGGCACACACATATTTAATATTTGAGGCATCCCCTTTCATAAAGCTCAGCCAACCTCAATTTCTTCACTTTCTTCAGAGGATAGTTCTCAGCCTAGGTGAGAACACAGACAAAGGCATCTACAATAGTGTCAACCATTGCTGTCAGGCAGCAGCCACCTTCTCCTGTAAAGTTACATTTCTTGCAGTGAATTTCACCACATTATTTTAGCCAGTTATTCTGTTGAAGCCTGACATCCTCCAGTTTCCTCATCCTTTGTACTGACTGGAGCAGAGTGGTCTGGAAAACAAAGGCGAACGACTTCTTCCTCAGCCAGTTCTTGCTCTGAGCACCTATCAGGTGATTGGGTGCTACTTTTCTCCATTTTCTAAGGGGAGTTAAAATATTTCAAAACTGCCCATGTAAGAGCTTCAAGACTTTTAGGGGTCTTTTGAAATTAATGATGAATACATAACAGACACTTTTGGAAGCAATACCAGACTGCTCTCAGACCCAACCTACATGCTGCGTTTCACCTACTGTGACTTGTTTTGCTTAGTCAGTTCAGCTCAGAAGTGTTAGACTCTACCTTTTACAGGACAGCTGTGTGGTCACAAGATTTTCTTCTGTCTTCCGTATCCTGAATTCAGCAATTGCAGCAGGCACTTCAGAGAGGGGTTCAGCCTCATGAGTTGGTCATGACATGAACAAGCATGGGAGCATATGCAGAAAGAGGACCACACAATACTTTTCCTGTAGTGGCTTTCTGAGCATATGAAGCTTGCCTTTCAGAAGAGTACAGGGCTCATCAATGGAGATAGATTTTGACTCTCCAGTTGATTTTGAGGGTGAATGGCTACAGCTAAGGCGCCACTTGAAGCAGCACTCAATAGGGCAGGGTGACCTTTTCTATTGCCTGGATTCAATCTCAAGAATAACCTGGAGCAATACACTGTACAGTGAAGAATGAGCTTTAAGGGACTGAGAATTGTTTGGCCTTCACACAGAGACTTGACAGATACATGTCATTCCTCAGAAACTACACGAGGAGAACAGAGAAAAGCAGATAGCTTAGGCATTTGCCATATAAGGTGAAGGATTCCGTCACTCCAAGCATCAGCAAGAGAGCCTAAAAAAAAAAAATCATGTATTTCGTGTATCAGTAAATGAAATAAAAATGTGCAAAGAGAAATTTTCCATCTGTCATCTCTAACCAAAGTCAAACAATTAGTTGTGTTGAACACAACATATTTTTCAGGTACAGCAGATCAACTTTTTGAGAGTAAAATCATGTCTGTTTCAAAATCAAGGACAACCCCTTAGCCGAGAAAAGCTTTGTTCTGTATTTGAAATCTTTGGAACAGAGTGTCTAGACATACAGCTGCTATGCTTGGGTATTTAAAGGACTTCACATTTTTAGTAGTGCATTTTTATTATTCTGCATTGCTGTTCAGAGGGATAACCTATGAATTTCTTATCCATGGAAATAACAACCCTATGGAGTATCCTCCAAAGTATTACCAGTTCATTTTACATGCAAATGGATTTTGAAAATCTTTTCTAACCTTTTGTATCAAATAAATAAAAAAAAAAGAAAGAGAGAAAGGGAGCAAAAAAGGAAAAAAAACCCACAGTTCAGATGTTTTCCATAGTGGCAGTCCAGTTTTGACTTCATGAGTGTGTAGCAAAGANATTGCCTCTGTGTTTTCCTAATGCTAAGCCCTTTTCACATTCTTATGTTTTAAACCTTGGTTTCTCAAAGACTGCTTCCCTTTAGTGGTTTCAACAGGAACTAGAAGAATGTGTCACTGAAAGTAAAGTTGGTATCTCCTTGGTTGTGCACACCAAATGGTAGCCTACATAGGAAGATGAAGCTGGAAAAACAAGCCTTATAAATCTGCAGTTTGCTTATAGCACTTGAAAAATCTTGGTAGTCAAGGGTAGAGGCCAGATGCTGGTGTGAATTCAGAAGATCAGAAAAAACACCTTGATAATTGTGGTTGCAGAGACAAAAATTTAAGATAAATGAAGACTATTTTATCTGCACTTGTGACTAGTACAATTCCTGTGTCTGAATCAGACCAGATCAGTATCTAATGCATTAACTGAGAGAGGTTTACTCTGTTTTCAGTGACTTTTAAAATGTACTTTTAGTGGCAATTCTAATTCAACAATATATGTCCTCTAAATGCACTCTGTAGCATTTTCCTCCCACGCCATATGTGAGCTACATTTTTATAACAAGAACAAAGAGGAAAATAATGGAGCTTTGCTGCTGTTTAGTGAATGGAAATTATCAGGGTTGCTGGATAGCACTGCATTAGTGGTGGGAAATCAGGTTTTCCCACAGGGACTGAAATATTCTGAGTGACAACTCTGGCTTAAGGATCACTCAGGAAGGAAGTACACTGCATGTTAGAAGACAATCCCAGTTATTACTGTGTCACAGGTGCTTTTCTAGAGGTATGTAATTCCCGTTGGGCTACATGAGTGTTTCACAAACATTAGGTTAGATTTAGCCTCCTTCTCTCTTACTTAAAAAAAAAAGGCAGAGGAAAGAAGGACTGCAACCTTTTTTTCTTAACTATCCAAAACAAAACTGTCAGTAAACAGAGAAGATTAATGACGCCAGGACGGTGGAAATCGTCTTCCTTTTCTTTTAAGCAAGTGACCATTTGCAGACAACTGGGCACAAAAAATAAGTAATACATAATTGAAGCATCACAATTTTTCACTACAGTATTCCTTTAAGAGACATGTAAAACTGTATCCATATTTCCTGGCAGAAACTCAGATTTTCTTATGCTAGAATTGTTTTGAATCATGCCATAATTCTTTGGGAAATGAAGACACAAACATTGATATTTTACAGCATCCATTCAGTTTCTTACACAGCCATTAATTTATTCTCACAAAATTAACATAATTAGAAGAAACTGATCAGAAGCCTGTGGCCCATGGTCTTCAAGCTAAATGTTCATTAAGCTGTGTCAGGAGTTTTGCCTGAAGAAAGCTATAAAACCTGGCCTTTATAAAATGCAGACTGATTCTGTATTTCAAAGACAGAAATTTTGAACCATCCCATGGTCATGGAAATAATGGGAATTCAGTTTAGCTGAGGTCAGAGTAGGAACAGTTTATTTCTATAGCTATAGGAGGGTTCCAGGGTTTATATGCCTTTAGGATGTACAACCTGTTCTTCACCAGACCCTGTCAGATAAACAGGACTGTAGAACATTGGAAAAAAAAATGTTAGGACGTGGCTTAATTCATACAGGGTGGCTCCAGATAGTCAAATAAGGCAACTATAGGCAGTAGCTCTTTTTTACAAATAATTCACTGCTTTGTTAATTAATTTGTGCTGTCTCGGTTAGATCATGCTTAACTAGTGATGTCTGCGAAAGATTTAAAGAATTTAAAGCCACTGTGAAATCCATACTATATTTGTTCTTGAAGGCTGACTTCTATAAAATTTTGTACTGAAGACTCATTCTGCTGGGCTGCTGTGTTGAAGATGGTGCCTGAGGCACCAATTTCATATGAAAAGTGTTCTTGGCTATGGTGAGAGAGGAAAATAGAGGTTCACACCTAAACTGGTGCACGAGGTATGCTTTGCATCAATTCAAGGCAGATATGCGGGGATTTTTCCTAGACCTCTGTGCCAAAGTGTAAAGCACTGGGAAAGAGTTACTTATGTCTTAAAAAAACCCAGGTCATTAATTCTATAGAAAATGGGTGCAGGCAAGGGATAAACATGTGCCTAGACAACAACCATCTGCCAGCGCACAGATACCATGCAGCTTGGCAAACAGGACTGTAAAACATGAATAGAAACAATTTTGTCAATTCCTTGCCTGAGTGACAGATCCTAAATGAGGGAAGGACTGAAAAACTGCTGTGTAAATCCAACTCTCAGCATAAACAATCATCTCAAATCCTAGTCTTTATCCTTCTTGTAATATTCGAATGTTGAAATATTCAACCCCAAATTTGTGTGATGAATAAGTCACATGGTGAATAGAATGAGGACATGTCAGCAAAAGGCATAATTAATCCTCACTTTTTTTGATGAAAGGAACAATAAAAATACCCAGTTATCTTTGCTTAGCTGGTTAGACATGGTGCAAATTAATATTCAGTAAATATCCACATTTCTGTCATGAAAGATTCCTTCCACACAGCAGATTCTGACACAGGTCATCAGCCACTCTCCCCGTGTGTTCCTCAAAATGCTATTTTAATGGTTGGCTTTTCTCTCCCCCTTAAATAGCTTTTAGCCAGCCATTATGACTTAAACAGCAACTGAGACATGAAAAACAAAGTAACTGTAGTGTGAAGGTTAGATCAAGTGACAAACCGTTGGCATCTCACTGCTGAATTTCTTCTTCTATCACAAACTGCAGTGTTCCTGTTACTGGACTTTTCAAATGTTATTTAAAGGGATGTTACTCGTTGGTAGTGTATATTCTTTGCAGCAGTCTGGAATCATGCATTTGATGTGCAGTATGAGCACAGGAAACTGTCATATACATATTTTGTATACATATATATATATATATATATAAACTTATTATAGATGTTTGGAAAAAAAATTCCTGAATTTATTTTTCAATGATTCCTTAGAAGATTAAGAAGCCCCGAGGAAAGGAAAAAAGTGACTGTGTGTTTTCACTTGGTCATATTCCCTAACAGGAGATCATCACTTTTCCAGTTCTCCTTCATGTCTTTACAAGATTCCCACTCTTAGATCTAGGTTTTAAATTCTTAGATGAAGCGGAGGATCATACTTTGTTTGCTTGAACCTTTGCTATATTCTAACCAATTAGGTTAAAATTGCCTGGATTGATTACTGCTTTTGTCCTCTCTAGATATCACTTCCTTAGCTAAAGAACTGCTTGGAGGAGAAAGAATTCACTGGCAAGGGAGGGCTCTGTCCAGCCTCTCATTTCCAGTCATAACAAGCATCCAAATCAGCTTTATTTCTAATTTAAAGATTACTGATACCACTGTCAGCTGAGAAAGTCTGAGAAAAGCTAAACAAAGTCAAGTAGGAATCCATCATCCTGAAAATAGTCAGTTTGGCAGCTTTTCTGTCCTTATGAATAGCAGCCTCTAGTCCCAAAATCCAAGACAGAGCTGCATTACTTTAATCTTTTCTCAGGAGCCCAGGAAAGACAACATTAATGGAAATTATATGTGATTTCAGTCTGAGGCACAGGGAATCATGAAGGCTTCTGTTACACTCTTCTTGCAGCAACAGTAATGTATCCTTATGTGATGCTAGAAAGTGGCCGTACAGTATATGCTTTTCAGAAATGCCCTTACTTCAGTCACATCAAAAATAAAAAAAGAGATTCCTCACTTCCCAACACACACACAAATAAATTCCAAGCTACAGGTGCAATTGTATTTGTTGGCATTTAAGAGCAAAATGCTTGCTTTTAAGAGGCAGATCTCGCTTAAAATGCCATCTGAAGCCAGCTGATCTGCATACACACTCTGTCTATGAAATCTAATGCACCTGACAAAGAGTATAAATTAGATGTCAAGGTCACAGTCTCCAACACCTGTTTAATCTGACAAATTTGTGTCTTTAGCATGCAGTAGTTCTACTGCCAACAGTAGTCTGTATTTCAGTTGGCAGATTTCTGCACATAAAGAATGATGTGCTTATGCTGCAACTGACTTATAAACACATCATGTTAACAGAGTAATTATAGACTTACACAACCAGCACAATTTGTGAAATAATTACTTTACTTTTCAATGCTAGATGGTTTTATTGTGTTCCAGAAAATAATTCCAAGTTTCAACATATCCCACTTTCTATTCTGCATCTTTGAAATGGTAACTTTGCAGAGAAATGCATAAGGTTCATTCATCATTGAAGGACTGTATAAAAATCTTACGGACTCTCTCTCTGCAGGGGTAAATTGCATTCTAAATGAACATTAAAAAGTATTGTGAGTAAGTAGTAGACATGTATGACTAACCGTCCATAGGACTCAGAGTTTTTACTAAATATGAGCTGAAAAAACCAATTTAAATAAAAATGAAAAATGTAAGCCATTCAAGAAGGTAAAGAACATCTTTTTTTCTATAGAACCAAAAGAAGTTTTTATGCAAAGGAGCCTTTATAAAACTGTGAAAATTTGCTTTAAAAGAAGAAAAATCAAATATAAATCCAGTAAATTAGTGTATAAAATGCATGAAAAATCCTCAGTACAATGTTAGTACCCTTTTATGGATAAACATTTCAGGTTTTCTAACAGAAAATACTGCATATCTTGTGTGCAATAATACTGATTTACTACTATGTTTGGGGCGGTGTAGTTTGTGCCTGATATGACTGGAAAGCACTTGCAATGGCAACCAAACACTCATTGTGTGGAGGTGGTATCTCTACTACTGTGGGCATGAGTTTAGCACCTCTCAATTTCCCTGATCCTTTTGCAGGGCTAGTGAAATAAGAATGGAGCTTCCTGCCCTGGTTTCTAATTTATTGGCCACAGATAAACCTTTTTCTCAAGACAGCAAACAGGATTGTATTGCCCTTAATCTTGGGCTGTCACATAGCGGGGTTTGCATCCTCATCTTTCTGCAAGCTCAAGCTATTTGCCTTTCTGGAGCAGAACACCAGAAGTAGCTCTGGTGATCACTGAGCGCAGGTGACAGCATCTTCTGGTACAAGTGGGGAGCCCTGTCTCAAGCCCTGTGTTTCTGCTGATGCTGAAACATGTCCTGCTTTCAAAACATCCCAGTCACTTTCCTTTCTTATTGTCTAGGTTTACAACTGTTTGTGAGACCTCATAGCTTCGGGAGGTGGCACCAATGGAAGAAATTTCCATCCATATGACTAACTAGTCACCACCATCTCTCTAGATCCTGTCTCTAATCTTGTGCTTGTGACAGTATTCCCCTTTCTCTTCCTTTGGGTCAGCATTAGGCTGTAGGTCTTTTTCAGTCATCAGTTAGGCTTTCCTCTAAGCACATGTCTCCAGGCAAATGCCTAATTTTCAGAAGTCAGTTCAACTGGAAAGCCAGTGCTGTCCTCTCTAGAAGGGCCTACAGACTCACTGCTTGGTGTCCTTGTAATCAGACCTGTTCAAATGCCTTTTTAACTCACGGTTTGGAGCAGGCCCCAAAGGAGGGTGAACAACCACCTCATTGCATTGCACTGTGAATGGGACCTGATCTATATAGGTCAAATATAGAAGGAGATGGTCCTTTCCTCCTTATAGCAGGTAAGGGCCTCCCTTATTGAGAATTGTAATTTGCAGAAACTCTTGCAAGCATAACATAAAGCTGTATTCAAGCAGAAAGTGTAACCTTCCTGGGTGATATTAGTAGTAGAGTGCATACATTCCCTCAAGAAATTACAGCTGCAAATAAACCACCAAATGTTTAAGAGCCAAAACACTTTTATTTCTTTTTGTGCAACAGTAAGCTTTCAGATAGTTTGTATACTTGTGTTGAGTTTAGACCTCATTTTTCTCTGACCTAAATTCAGCTTATGTATTTTTTTTTCTCTGATAGTTAAAATATTTTTACTCTTTAAAAATTTAAGTTTATATGTGTAAAATACAAATAATGTGTATAAATACACATTTTTTGTATGCAAAATGTGGAGCACAAATGTTATATAAATCTCATGCTTCCCTGTTGATGCAGCTCAACTGCAGTGAAGCAAAGCTGATTTACGTTAAATTAAATCACACAAATTTCATTCCCCCTTGGACTGAGGAGCAGTAGGTTCACTTAGCTCATCCACAGAAAACTCTGAAGCTGTGTGGTACTCGGTTAGACACCAAGAATAAAAAAGAGGCTCTTCTGACTTCTAAACCAGCTGTTGACCAGCTGTACAGTTCTGTGCGTAGCCCTCACATTTAAGAGTTTAAGAATTTCAATTAACTCTTAGCCCTTCAGATTTTACATTGAATTACCCATTACCTGAGTTATGGAGATGATGAGCACTCATAAGCTGAAGCAAAGCTTAAAAACAAAAAAAATTTTAGAGGCACATCTTTGAAAACATTCTTGGTCTCTGTGCAGATTTAACTAGCATCTGAAGTACCAGAGATCTGTAGCCACTTTTGAAAGGTCTTATATGTGAGACGGTAACAGCAGTGTATTGTCTTTCACACCAGCAAGGAAATAAGCAGAAAGAAACAAACCAACCGATATAATGCAGGGCATTCTGTACAAGCACAGGTTTATCAAAACTGCTGCTGTGACTTATCTGTTTAAATAAACTACTGATGAAACAAGCGTTCCTCCTGCCAGTTGACATGCCAAAGCTGACTTTGAAGTAAAGGATGCCAGTCATTTTGGAAAGTAATCAGTATTTACCTGTCCAAGACTCCATGCATTTCTACTGAATGGAAATTTGTGTAAAGGAAGAAGAAAAACTAAAGAATGAGCCATTTTGGTGATGAATTGTTCGTTTGTGAAGTGGAAGAAAACCTGGATTAATTTCCCCAGATTTCTGTAGTGTCTCTGCTTGGTTTGGCAGAAAGCTTTGTTCTTCTCCTTAAAGTCAACTATGCAGCCAAGCTTGGCTGTGTACTCTGTCTCTAATGACTATTTTCCTGCTTGTAGCTGTATGAAAAATTAAAAAACTTATTCATCTGTGTATGTCCTACCAACTATTTTCACATGGCTAGTCCAGTTAATTGATCCAACAAGAGTGTACCGTCATGCCTGAAGCAGTCCAGGCTTTAACGGATGCCTTGGACCTCAAATTTTCCTCTGTTGGCCTTGGATTAATTTGTGTATTTGTCATAGGAAATATTAAGAGATCCATTTCTGCCCCCCCCTCCCAGAATTATGCTAATACACAGACCTGTTTGGAAACATCTAGCTCTCTGGAATTTGAAGAGCTCGCAGATTTACTGAAATGAATAAAATAAAAAAATAAAACAAAACAAAAATTTAAAAAGTATGGAGGACCCATTCTGTGAATGTTTTCTGTAAGTATATTTTATCTCTTTTGAGCTGGGGGTACTCAGATTATTCCCAGATGGTCAGAATCGCTGAAGAGCTCTGCAGCCATAACAGCAGACGAAATTCCAAAGGAGTTCATTTTAGACATCAAAACAATGACACTGTCATTCATTAAATTGCACAGCATGCTAGTGTCTAGGTCTTTTGAAAATGCAGCTATGTGTGTTTTATCAGTGATAAATTTAACTTTTTTTTTTT
>VXBW01005129.1:72541-87927 GCA_013400375.1 Thinocorus orbignyianus | reverse complement strand
TTTTTTTTTTTTAAAATAACTGAGCACCTGAAAGGAACCAGTCTTAAATCTCTGGAAAATCTCGTATTCAGTGGAACCATGAGCTTTTCTAACAGTAAAACATGAGGAAAATTCCTCATTCTTAGGTTATTATAGTTTCTTACAAATTCAAACACACCTTTCATCTTAAATCATTTCTGTGTCATATCCATTATTAGTGCTTGATTCTCCGGTCTGCTGAATTCACCCTTTGGAGATGGGTCTCTCTCAGAAATGTCAAAAAAGCTAAACAAAATGTAGACAACTGAACCCAGAGTTTGAGGCAAGTAATCTTCCAGATGAAAATAGCTGGGTTGTATCCTACTTGTGGTGGCAATAATGACAGAGGAGAAAAAAAGGACTGTCACAGGTAGCTGTGATTTTATTCTTTTCTGAAACCAAACACTATAAATTTTTCAAGAGAGTGTACTGTAGTTAAACACCAGATACACAGCTCTGTCTACATACTTAAACAGCTCTATTCCTGTACCACAATAGCCCTGGCACATCTTCACTTTTGTTGCTGCAAAACTGAGTAATAGTATTTTGCAATGACAGTATCACAGGAAATTCAAAAGCTAGAACTAGTTCAAAATCAGCCTTGGAGCTTCATATGCAGAGGAGCATATATTAGCATCATTATCAGAACCATGTATCCTGGCTCCATTTTATCAAGCCTTCAGTGATCTGCCACATTACTGGTTACCAGACTTCTGGACCTGGAGACCTGAAAGTCCTCTGTCTTATTTTGTCACACACACTAGTATTGACACAAGTACTAGTTTCTAGCTGAAAATGTGCACCTACTCTTAGTTTGGTAAAAGATTTTCTGTAATTTTCTTTTGGTAACAATGTCAATTTATTTTGGTGACCACATCATAGAATAACTCCAAAACCTTAATCCACCTTAGCCGGTCCCAAATCCATGCCCTCTTCATATGAACAAAAATGGAACTGGAAAAAAAAAAAGAATTACTTGCAGCTGCGATTTCTACAGTTTTCCCTTCACTGTGAGTACACATGTCCAAAATATTTCACCGTCAACATGATGAGAAGAATGAGCATGGCAGAATCTTGCTATTGTTAGCTTAACACAAAAATTTCCTTGGAGGAGAAACAGCAACATTACCTAATCACTTGAATGGTCCCATTATTTCAGGGGTATCATAACAAGTTCATCCTTTAGACACATAACCATCAGGGCCCTGAAAGCACTCACAAGTCGTAATGGATCTCACCAACTTCTCATGGGATCTCCCACCAACCTTGCCCATGGCACAAGAGCCCTATTTCAGCATCCCATAGGACTGCATGTTGGTGTGGCCATAGCTGGCAGTGGGATCTCCCTGCATCCTGAGTCTCCATCCCTGAGGGAGCAGACAGCTCCCACTGCTTTTGGACAATAACCTGATGAGTTCATGCCATTTTAGTTCCTCACTTCAGAATTAATAGGGAATTTAACTCACAGGTTTCTTTAGAAGGAAAGTGAAATTATGACATAAAAACTGAGCAGAATAGCATCAACCTATTTTAATAGAGCACCAGCATGTAAAATTATCGGATATTAATTTGATGCACCACAGTCAGGAACTTTCGAATATATTATGCATGTATGTATGTGATTGCTTGTGCATGCAAGTAGCCATAACAGGGAACTGAAAACATGCAGTATTTTAGTTCACTCAGAATATCAACTTAAAGGTGAATAGCATATGATGGCTTACACAATATAGCTTAAACTGATTCAATTGTCTGCTACTGACAACTGCGAGAGTTTCCACTCCTTCACTCCTGCTCATGGCTCATTAATGAGACCATAGTCAGCATGAGCACAGGTACCTTCATCTCCCTGGGAAAGAGTATGATAACTAAGTAAATACTAAGAGTTGTATTATATTTCTAAACAAGAAAACTAAATATTTTGTCACTGAAAATGGCACACATGATGGCTACACCTTTTCATAAAAGGTAAATGGATTTCATCTTGATTTACATTTCAGAATGGTAAGAACGTATGCAGGTAGAGCTTTCAATTAAAACAACTGCATTGGCAAAATAATGAAAAATATTATGATATTAACTCTAAAATTTTTACATAACAGTGCAATATAGTTATTTCATTATGTTTATCATATTCCCTTTTTTTGATAAGGTTAACCTAGTAACAATTTCTTTACTAAAATTTCAGAAGTAGACAAAAGGTTAAAAATATTTGTACAATATAGGGAAAGGAGCTATATTTCAGAATTAGCTTTCAAATTAAAAAATTACAAAAAAAAAGGACATACAGCTTATTTGTATGTTGACTAGCTCCTAAGGATGGGAATACTCCAAGTAGTTGTTTGGAAAGGAAATTCTCTAGGCAGCGTACCTAGTGGAAGAGAAAACAGCATGCTACATTCTAGAGAATGACTGTAAACTCTTGTTGTATGTATGAGCACAGAAGAAATAAAGCAATGTAAATTTACATCCTTCTATTATTCAGAGAATGGCTTGTGTTAAACATTGAATTTTGCTGGATTTTGCAGAGGGAAAAACTGTTCACAAAAATCCTCCAAGAATACTTGAACAGCGTCTTCTTGCTCTTAAGATTAAGGACGACTTTCCACTGAGAAGCACTACTGTACTGTACTGGAGTCAATGATAGTACATTAATTTATAATAGCTGGTTATTTGTGAATCTTTGCCAACAAATGAAAATGCGAACATTCCACTCACATGAGGCTGCTGCTGTGTTGTTCCTTGCAGGCCTACATTCTCATTCAACAGAGCTGCTGAGAACATGTTTGAACAAGAGGTCAGACAAATTTGTGGAAGGGTATGAAAATCTTGTTATTACTTATGCAGTGCCACATGTATTCTCAGAGACTTTCTGTCAGTGAAGAATAAATTATGAGAACAGAAAACAACATCCTTTGGCTCAAAGACCTTCCTGCTTCTGAGCGCTAGAGGAGTATACACTGGACATTCAGTTGATGAGATTTGGAAGTGCTCTTATGAATATATTATGAAAATATTATGTAAAGAAAATTTTCATGTGATTTCAAATAATTCAAAACCTGGAGATGAACTTTCTTGCTTTTTCTGCAGTGAATTTTCCAAAGCAGACTGAAAAGATTTGAAAGTCTGAAAGCCTTGTTTCACACAGCCTTCACAGAGGCAGCACATGTGAACTACAAGGTCGGAAAGAAAAGTGTTATTCACAGTTCTTCTACCCCCTTATTCCTCCCATGCAGGTCTATTATTGGGAGCTTTATTCAAGACGACAAATTTCCCTAAGCAGAAGCCAACTTGTCCAATCATGTCTGGTCATCAGGAAGGCTTTTTTCATCCTTTTCAAAAGCCTGACTGGCTTGTCCCTGAGGTTTCTCAATCTTTCTTGAAGAAAGGCCCTTTTTCCATGCTGGATTTGGCCCTACATGCTGCTCCCTACAAAACTTCTCAACTGGGGTAGACCCACAGTAAAGAGCACACTCTGGCCAGACAGTGTACTTGGCCTTCTCCTCATAAGAGAATTTAAGCCAAATAAATAACCTGGTAGATCAAGCAGAGTATGTGCTGGAAATCTCCCTTCTTTGCTTTCATAGTATTAGTTACCATGGTGTTGGGCCAAATTTTGTTTTTCCTATTAGAGCATGACCAGAGTAAAAAGCAAGGTAAGCTATATAAAGAGAAAATACACTGTTTTGAGACAGGGATTGTTCTAGCCATATCCCATTTCCAGGCCTACTAATATTAAATCTTGTTTTTCATGATGACTGTCTGTTATGTGCTGCATGCAAAATTTCCACTCCTGCTGTTTTTTCCTGGTGAGATTTATGGCAAGACAAGTCATACACTAGTACAAAAATTGATCCAGAAAATGAAGTAAGCAAGAAGATTCTTCATAGAATCATAGAATGGTTAGAGTTGCAAGGGACCTTAAAGATCATCGAGTTCCAACCCCCCTGCTGTGGGCAGGGACACCTCTCACTAGACTAGGTTGCTCAAAGCCCTATCCAGCCTGACCTTAAACACTTCCATGGATGGGGCATCAACAACTTCCCTGGGCAACCTGTTCCAGTGCCTCACCACCCTCACAGTAAAGATCTTCTTCCTAATATCTAGTCTAAATCTCCACACTTTCAATTTAAACCCATTACCCCTCATCCTGTCACTAGACTTTCTGACGAAGAGTCCCTCCCCAGCTCTCCTGTATGCTCCCTTCAGATTCTGAAAGGCTGCTATCAGGTCTCCCCGGAGCCTTCTGTCCTCCAAGCCGAACAGCCCTAGCTCTCTCAGCCTGTCTTCATAGAAGAGGTGCTCCATCCCTCTAATCATCTTGATGGCCCTGCGCTGGACCTGTTCCAACAGTTCGATGTCCTTTCTATGTTGAGGACTCCAGAACTGGACACAGTACTCCAGGTGGGGTCTCACAAGCGTAGAGTAGAGGGGGAGAATCACCTCCTGTGACCTGCTGGTCACGCTTCTTTTTTCTTGATTACAATAAAATTACAGCACTTGTAACTTGGCCTTGAACTAAGCTTTTCACTGTGTGTAGCCCAAAACAGCTAAAGGGCTGTGTCTTAAAAACTATAAACCAGGTACATCTCTTTATGACTAATTCATATGAAAAAGAGAATAGTTATCACCATTTGCTTTGCAAAATATGCTAAAAATTCTTCACTGTAAATTGCAAGGTATTCTAGCAGAAGTTAGACTCAAGAAATATAAGCATGCTTCTACAAAAAATCTGAGGTTCTAGGCAAAAATTAAACCGATTTTTCCTTATTTAGGCAGATTAAATGTCTGATCTGTACTACAGTGGTTGAATGATTGAAGGCTTACAGGATTTTGATTAAGACCTTAGGTTACTAATGGGATAATCTTTCAAAAATACAGTGTTCATCATGTTTTACCAGTTAGGTTATTGATCTCAATGTGATTTACATATTTTATATTTATATATTTTCAAATCTATACACATATACATCTATGTAATCTCTTACGTAAGTGAGATTGTTCAAATATCAGTAATTCCCACATCAGTATCATAACACCAAAAAGCACTGTTGTATATAATATTGCAGTTTTAGGCCAGCGTCACACAGAACACTGATAAAATCCCAACATTTTAGGATTGTCTAACTTCAGTTTCTAGTTGCATTTTACTAATGCAAGTAGAGGGCTAATAATAAGCATCTAAAGCCAAGACTCTTGTTGGTATCTTTGAGACTTCCCTGTTCTTGTCAAAACCACTGCCTGAACAGATCTGAACAATTTGGTTTGTTGTTTTCGGTTGGTTGGTTGGTTGGGCTTTTTGTGTTCGTTTTTTGTTTGGTTTGGTTTTGTTTTGTTTTATTTTTTCTGATAGGAATTAGAGGTGGAATTATCTGAAGGGTAGAATCCTTCCTCCTAGTTTTTTTGGTCTAAGATCTCATTCCTAAAAGAGTTTAAGAATACAAATACAGAAAGGAAAGAAAGATACAAATGATTTAAAAGCTATAGTCAAAAGCTAAAATCAAGGAAAAAACCCCTAATATTGATATTTGTAATTGCACACATTGTGAACCACTGAACACTCTATCTAAAGCTATTAGCCCGATGGAAGTTAGGGAGTTAGAAGTCATAAGTTATAAGTTTCTGGGTTTGTGTGTGAGCTTCTTTGTCTCGGCAGACTTTAGCCTTTAAANTTTTCTTCAATCAAAGACATTCTTAGAAGAAAAATATGATCTGCTATTTTCTATATGATTGATGTTTCGATTTTTGTTTGCTGTTACTTGCACGACTTCTGGTAGGCATTACCTGAATGATGTTTCTTAATTACACGTGGTAGAAGAGTTGCTAAAGGTAATGAGGGACAAAAGATGTTATGAAGCCGATCAGCACAAACTTTGGAAGAAATTCCTGGACAAGTTATATGAGCACATATGAACTCTCATGGCAATCTGTAGCAATGAGCTACTCACAAATATTTGACAGATTTACAAACTGGTTCGTATTGGAAGACACTAGGACCTCAGCGTTGCTTTTCATTCACTGAGAAAGAGGTTATTCCACAAGGAGAGGTCCTGAAAGAGGTAACACTAGAGACAGTCTGGTACAAAAGCAGATTTTATTGTATCTCTACTGAACTGAATAGCAGAACCAGGGTGACAGTTCCTTGCAGCAAGACTACACTTTTTAAAGAATGTGAAAACAAAAAAAGGTTACAGTTAAACTTCTTTACATCACTTCACCACTGTCATGCCAAAGGGAAAGCTAATGGGAAAAACCCGTGGGATTTCCCTGTATTTCCTTACTACATTTTAGCAGTTCTGTTCTGTGGCAGACACTCAAAAGGTGCCTATGCCATGTTACATAGCACGTGCTGGAGCTTCAGAGCAAGCTTCTAATGAGCCAATAAATGTCTGTGGCAGAGAGCAGTACTGTAAGTCTCAGGAGCTCTACAGTTATGTTATTCCAGGCATAGCCGTCAGCTTTTTAAAAGAACTGATTATGTTGCAGGAAATACTGCCTCAGTGTTGCTCTGGTTTTAGTTAATGTAGAAACACCTAAACTATCTTTGCAAAACAGCATATACAGACTTGAAGTTTAGAGCTGGTTGACTGAAAATGAGGCCAAGACAAAAGAGGGAATAGGTATTGAACCAACCACATTCTCCAAGATCCCCACAAAATGGTGGAGAGCATTTCTATTGCTATGTTTAAACTGCTGAACTTGGGGTAGAGGGAAAAAATGGATAATTTTAACAAGACACCAGCATTTAGAAAGATAAGAAAGGAGAATGTAAACTGTATGGAGTCCCAGATTCAGCAGCTACCATGTG
The DNA here is from genome assembly GCA_013400375.1 of Thinocorus orbignyianus. NCBI lineage: Eukaryota > Metazoa > Chordata > Aves > Ciconiiformes > Thinocoridae > Thinocorus > Thinocorus orbignyianus. Next base: position 81,101 of record VXBW01005129.1, on the reverse strand, counting down.
ACACAGCAGCTCTGTACGCTACATGGTTTTATTCGTCAGTGGGATTGATTACACATTAATTTACAGTGTTCTATATTGAGCTCCAAGAGCTGCTCCTCCTTGCATTGCAAAAGGATGTTGACTTCATTTTCACATTGCTTTCTTCTTTCTTCTTGGCCACATCCTTCCTGCAAATTAAGGTTGTCTTTAGTGCCTTAGTGTCGTGCAAGACTAAATTCAGAGTGCAAACTACTATACACTGACTTCTTCATTTCGGAAACCCCTTAGATTTCTGGAAAAATAATAGGCTATCATAGTAGATTGGTTTTTTTTTGAAACTTCTTTAAGTAGAATTTGAAAGCTTATAAACAGAATTCAAAATAATACTTGAAAGGTAAGAGAGCAGAAGTTTTTAACTTTTCAAGATGCGATAGCAATTTCAAGTATTTCAGAAGGGTATTTTTTTGTTAATATTTTATGTGTCATTGTCAGAGGTTGCAGGCATACAAGTATATTGCTGTCTTGTAAATGCATTTGACCACTACAAAAAAACCCTCCTACTTGAACAGCACTTGTTATTTACTTCCTGTTTTTTTTCTGTCATGAACTCAGTAACAATTGTGTATGCCCCATCTTTTTGGATTGAAGGTCTGTACACCAGGATGTGTACTAGCCTCTTTTAATAGCATAAATAGAACTAGAAGCTGCAACAAGGCCGTTCTGCTCACTAAATCTTTTGGTATGATATTTATGTTAAAAATCCTATTCTATTTAATACAATGCTAATAAGATTGCACAGTGGATGCCCAGTCCTTGGAAAAATAAGATGAGATCATGTCAAGTGCCATACTTCAGTACTTTACCAGTACTTCTGCTTTGTTGAGTAGCTGACAGAACAAGAGGTTTGTTTCTTCCTAGCAGCACGTAGTTTGAAGTAGAAAAAGTATTAGTTCAGAATATCATGTTTTTCAACACCATATCTACAGGAAGTTCTGGAAACAGTAAAGCTGGACAGATCTGTATTGCCACATAGACCCTCTGTCTGCTTGCAGTTCTCTGCCTGCGTAGAGATATAATGACAGTGATACCAGAGCCTTTTGTTATAGGAACAGTGGGTTGACTGCAATCTTGCATATTTCTTAAATTCAGCATGAAAAATTGCTTTTCAGCTTTTTCATCACAGCAATAAGGAAATCTTAGAGTTAAAAATACAGAGACTAAACAATCTACTCTCTGTCTGGAAGAGTTTCAATATTGCAGAAACTGCTTCTTCATTAACATTTGGAGAACACATGTAAAATTATGACATATATGTAGAAGTAGACACCGAGTTTTTGAGAAAAATACTTTACCTACATTGCAGCAACACTCTCAACTTAGGGATTTAAAATGATTTTACAGAAATGTGGGGCTTGCTACATTGGTCATGGAAAGGTAAAACCAAAGTAAATTGCCAATACCATACTCCCAAGTCACTATAAATTTGCAAAAACTAGGTACAAGATGGTGTTGTGTTTTCTGTGGAAGGATGCAGCACTTCTAGAAGATGTAAATAGCAGGTTTTTTTCTTCTGGAAAAAAATTCTCTGTTGTCTAAGTGTTCCAATTCTGAAATATTTCTGATTCATTGGTATTGTTTTATAATCAAGTGACACCTTTAATGTGAAAAAACTCACACTTTACAATTTCAATATTAAAATGTTTTTTTCCCCCAAAATATGAGAATTCCTTTTTTTTTTTTTTTTGGTTACGTTTGAAAAATAATACTTATATTTACTGCTACCGGCTTTGAATGGCACTAGATCGAATTTCAACCATTTTCTTTGCTTTTTCATAATTGATTAAAAAAGATCCATCCTCCATTTGAAGCTTTTTCTGTTTCAACTGAAATAATTCTGCACAGCCAGGGGATAACCAAGCAGTTTAAATTGCTGTATAGTCGTTTTTATGCACACTTGTCTTCACAGAGTTGGTTTGTCTTCTTGCTTATTTGCCTAGACACCAGTAATTTGTAACCGTGAATTTGAGTTAGAGTACTACCTTATTTTTTGCTTTTGCTTCAAAACACTCAGGCAATAATATACTTTTAACACATGCACATACATACAAACACACGCACAGTTACAGTACAAATGGGAATACTGTACACAACTAGACCTCAGGTACATGGATGAGCACTTGACCAAGAAGTTTTCAAGTCATAGGTCCTCTCCCTGCTTAACAGGAGCTCAACTGAGCATAGGATTTCTTTTAACAGATGAAAACAAGGAAATTCCATGAAGTAAACTATATGGTAAATATCACTGAAATTGTAATCAAGGAAGCAAGAAACACTACTTGACAAATCAAACTCTAACAAGCTTTTAACAGAAATTTCCCTTCTTTGTACATGACAGGCAGACTGAATAAAGTAATATTAGTCTGCTCTAGCTGAAAGAAAACTGCACTAAACAAGGAGAGCTTGTGAAGCCAAATCCTCCATTTGAAAATATTTTGAAAATTTTTGTGATGTCATCCATTCAAAAAAAAACAACAACCCCAAACCACCAGCTCAAAACCCCCAAATCACACGCTCTGGTCTATGAAAAAAATTCTTTTTGAGGGGCACTGGAGAAACTAATATCTAGCAGGACTGACTTACCACTCTTTTAAAAGGGATCTATCACAGCAAAAGCATAGAAGTCACTCAAACACTTTTACTTCAGTTTGGTGACTTTGAGAAAAGGTTCATAGGAATTCCTCTATAACAATAATTTATATTTACTCTAAGAGCCCTAGGCTTGTGCAGCTTTTATCTTACAATAGCATATCATAGGGGAGAACCTTGTACATTTTACACTTTTGCTTTGCTACTTTTTTTTTTAGTGAGGCCGCAGGTTAATGAAATGTATAAGAAAGCTGTAATATTGTTAAAAAAAAATTAAAAGAGGGGCTAAATTAAAAATACAGTTTGAAGATAAAAAGGATAACAGTTACTTGCATTTTAAAATAATTAGACATATTTATATGCTCTTCTAGGACAGCTATGAGAGAATAAAAGCTATGACAAATAAGAATTAATAATAATCAAAGGGATATAAGCCATATTGAGTATTATGTCAGAATTCCAGGATAAAGAAGCGTATTATAAAGCAAGTTGTCTACAAAAGGGGCAAATCTTAAAGCTGTTAAAGTTTTCTGTGTGAAGCTGTTACATGCAGCATTACACAAAGGAGGCCCTAGGTGGTTAAGAAGCAAGGCAGCAAAGCAATACTTTGCATTTAGTTGTGCTTATTTCCCTGACACAAGCAAATTCAAACTACTTCTGTGCAAAATTTTAAGAGCAGAGGCTTGGGAGACATATTACACCCTGTTGTGGCTGCACATCATCAATGGTGCTACCTTAGTTACAGCCACAAGAATCTGTCCTGTGCATGGTGATATCTGGATCAGAATTAATCCTCCTGATTTTGCAATGTTGGCAGCTAAAAAAAATCGTATTCTTACTGCTTGTCTGAAACTTTCTTGTGCTGGTCAGTTGTATTTCAAAGCACGATGGATGGATGTGAACTAGCATGCCAGTCTTCAGTAAATCATATTTTAAAGGATACATTTCAACAACCTGAAAAGATCACGTACCTATCCATTGAACAACTCCAAATAAAATAAGAAGTTGGCCCAAATGTAGAAATCACAGAATTTCACTGTTTCTTACACTTCTACATGAATGTTTCAGGATGTGAATGAACATTAGCATCTTTACTCCAGTACAATGTTGAGGTCTAGTCTGAGTCTGAGGACATCAAGGGAAAGAGCAAAGTCATGGCTCCATTGCCATCTGCAAAACTGGCCACTATGGAGACAGAAAGCATCTTTGCATCTTCCAGAGGAAGGTGCAAAATACATGTTCATATACATGTAAAAAGGAGGAAGCTCAGCTGGCTCAACCTGAATTTCAGCTACAATAGAGGAGTGTTATGTGATGGACTGTCTTTCAGTCCATCAAAATCATCCCTTCTTTTTCATGTAATTTTCAGAAATGCAGTTACTTGCTATATAATACATAGGGTTTATTATATTTATGTCTTTTATTTCTACTTATGCCAGTGTGATGTACTATAGCACCATTTTCAAAAGGGCAATGCCTCAAATCTTAAACCTCTTGACTGCAAAAACCTCACATTTGCGTAGCATTGTTCTAAACATTAAGCTTTCACTCAGTGCATATAACACTAAGGAAAAAAATATCTAATTAATGGTTGAGGCTAAAAAATTAAATTGCAGTTCTTGTAGGCAAAGTTTTGAATAGAATTTAGTGAATTTTTGCATAATTTCAGCTTGATATAAGAAGCCTAAGTTGCAGAGGGCATTTCCTGACCCTTTGCAGTACTTTTATCAGATATTATCCAGTTTCCATTTCATTTAAGGGCACATTTATGTGTGTTCCAGCTAAATATCTCATCTAATGAATTCGGTCTAGCATCCCTGTGAAGAGGGGAGGATTGTTTTATACGAGTACTGTGGCAACAAGGAATTAATCATGATAGTGAAGGCAACATACAAGGCCTATGTTAGTTTAAAAAGTATATATTCTCCACCCTTCTGCATGATCAAGTGGGACTTGAATTTACAAGCTCATGACTTCATTCTGTGCTCTGGCTATACGAATGTACCTGTCAATGAAAGACTGATTTGTAGAAGACACACAGCAATATAGTTTAAGTCACTGTGCTGGCTTTGACTGGGGTAGAGTTAATTTTCTGCATAGTAACTAGTATGGAGACATGCTTTGGATTCATGCTGGAGACAGTGTTGATAATACAGGAACGTTTTAGTCATTGATGAGCTGGACTTACACAGACTGACGGCCTTTTCTGCCCCTCACACCACTCCACCAGCGAGAAGACTGGGGTTGCAAAAAAAGTTGGAAGGGGGCACATCCAGGACAGCTGTCCCCAGATGAGCGAAGGGATATTCCGTACCATATGACATACTGCTTAGCAGTATAAAGCTAGGGAAGAAGAAGAAAGACATTTGCAGTTAGGGCATTTTGTTTTCCCAAGCGACTGTTAGGTATGATGGAGCCCTGCTTTCCTGGAGATGGCTGAGCACCTGCCTGCTGATGGGAGATCATGGATTAGTTCCTTGTTTAGTTAAGCTTGCATTTGTGGCTTTTGCTTTACCTATCAAACTGCCTTTATCTCAGCCTCAGAGTTTTCTCACTTTTATTCTTCTTGATTCGCTTCCCCATCCCACCTAGGGGGAGTGAGTGAGAAGCTATGCGGTACTTAGTTAACAGCTGGGGCTAAACCTCCACAGTCACATGTAGTAGTTTCAAATTTAGGAAGCAACTTGTTTCTGAGCTACATATTGATGCACTGAGTTTCAGTGTTATTTCATAAATTTTCTCACATTCAGACCTAATACTGTCCATTTTTCCAATTGAGTGATCCAACCTGAAAGGAGATTATAGAGAAGTGGGTGTTGGCCCATTCTCCGAAGTGAATAATGACAGGAGCAGAGGAAATGGTCTGAAATTGCGGCAGGGGAGGTGCAGACTAGATATTGGGAAGAGTTACTTTACTGAAAGAGCAGTCAGGCACTGGAACAGTCTGCCCAGGGAGGTGGTTGAGTCACCATCCCTGGAGGTATTTAAGAAACATGCAGATGCGACACTTCAGGGCATGCTCTAGCGCCCAAGATTGCAGAGGGGTTTTGTGTGTATGGCTGAACTCAGTGATCTCAGACATCCTATCCAACCCTGACGATTCTGTGATTCTGTGATTTAGGTATTCTGCAGACAAATAACTAAAAACTGGTAACAGTATTAAGTTTTCACAAGACATAAATAACGTCATGAAACCAGACAGATGTATTTAAGTCAATGGAGATTTTCTGAAACATAGGTAACATGTTTGCGTGTGCACAAGTACACAGTCTTGACTTCAATAGATTTCAGAGCCTAGAGCCTGCATACAAGGAGAAGCAGAACTAAAGATGAGGGATCAAAAAGTTCAGGGCTTTGAATTCATTTAAAATCTATACAAAGGGCAAATCATTTCTAAGGTTTTACGTGAAAATGGAGGCAACCTAGTGTCTATGAAAGCACTTTTTCAAAATTAGCCTCTCATGTTACTTCACTCAGCATTTCTTTACAAGTTTGAGTGAACTTCTAACTGTTTACCTAATATTCCCTGCTTTCTTCCCTACTTGAAATAATGAAAGGCTGAATTGTTATGAGGTATTGTTAATTTGGAAGCATGTATAGATGCAGATGTATCATAATTACATAGATGTTGAGTTTTCACTGTCAGGTGCAGGATAAGAAGTGGCCCAGCTGAATAACCGTGTGGTAGAAATTAATTCAGACTCTAAGTGTTTCATAACAGCCTCGGGAGAGTAGTCTGAGCCAGATGTTTTGCCACTCTCACGTGTTTATATCCTATTAAAACAGTTTTAAATGATCCGATCACCACAACATTTTCAGCTTCCCAGTAATAATAGACTTAACCAAAACAAAGATAGAAACCCTACATAAAAATTACAGGAAAGTGCTAGGAAAAAAATGCAGTAATCATTAACACCACAACCCTGATGGCATCAAGACTGTGGACCTACATCAGTCCTACTGGTTCAATCTGCATGCCCTTTAATGCATGGGACTTACTATTCATCTTCTTTGAGACATAGCTTTGCAAAGACTAAATGTCTTTGTGTAAGGATGCTAAAATCCCTCTCTTGCTATAGCAATTTTGTCATTTTGGATCTCTGCCAAGCACAGATAATTAATTTCTACTTCTGTCTCCTGACAAGAATTTCTTAATACAATCACAATTCTTAAAACAAACTATGGTTCATTTTAAGATTCCAGTTTTAATGCTTCAAAACATGTTTTAATATAAAACATAGATTAAGAAGTATAAGCATAGAAAATTTCTGGATGATGTTTACCCAAATAGGCTTTTGAATACAATAGAGGGCACTTTTCCTTTATCATTAATGATTTATTAATTCATGATTAATGATTAAGTGTAATACATGAGATTCTCTGAAGGAAAAACAGCCTCTAATGGAAAAATATTTGTGCACCACTTTCTAAGATGATCATGTGGTACTGAATATACTTTATTATGTAAAAAGTATTTTCCCCTCTTTTTCATTTTAAGGCATAGAAGAGATTCACAACTCTCAAGGGTCTGCAACGAGCTGTGAATATTGCAATAAAAGTTTTTGTGCAAGCCTGCAGCTTCAGTTGACTGTTCACACAAGGAGTCGCATAATGTGGTCTTATTAGCTACAGCTTTTTGTGTGAAAAAAAGGCAGACTGCTATTTTATAGAATCCCCTGAAAAAAAAAAATTATACAACACAACACACACTGCTGTAAATTAATTATACTATCACAATCCATCAGCAATATCCTTAGAGAAGTAGGCATGTGAAAGTGCTATCTTTCTTTTGCAGTGAGAAAGTGGAGATGTTCATTTCTGCTTTTCTCCTCAAGCTACAAATTATGGCAGTGCATATATCAGTGTCCCTGGGCTAATTGTACTTTTGATCCATTTTAATTGCCTCAGGGTGTATTTTGAGATCAATACTAGTTAGCTCATGTGGCCTGACTTACCTTCATTACCTACATTTCTTTTCTTGCAGGATTAAGTGGTGCAACAGACAAATGTAGAATTACCTTAAAGCATAATATTCTTTATCTAGAAAAAATTATTTTCCTATATGACAACCCCAGTAGATACTTCTTTCCTTCTGCTGTGTATGTCATCCTGAAATTGTTCAGTCTCATTAACAGTTTTTCTTCAATTCAAACACTCAGTGAAATGATAATTATATTCACACATGATCTTATCAGTTGTATCAGACTGCTATTCTTAGATAATGGATGACAGCTACACAACTGCTGGCAAGGATACCCATACAAGATTTGGTTTAGTCAGTCTTCTAATCGAGAGGTTCAGCTGTCTGATGAAATGCACTGTCTGTGTTTGAGGTGTTAATATAAACCAACAAGGTTTAATAAATATCTATAAATATCTATATATTCACACTGTATTGATATCCTTTAAGGTTTCAGTAATAATTTAGATTTAAGCAAGAATTTAAACTTTCAGAAAATACAACACACAATATATGTATACTTTCCATGCTCTGTGAATTTCATAGAATCATAGAATGTTTAGAGTTGGAAGAGACCTTAAAGATCACCTAATTCCAACCCCCTTGCCATGGACGGGGACACCTCCCACTAGACCAGATTGCTCAAAGCCCCATCCTGCCTGGCCTGAAACACTTCCACGGATGGGACATCCACAACTTCTCTGGGTGACCTGTTCCAGTGCCTCACCACCCTCACAGGAAAGAATTTCTTCCTACTGTCTAATCTAAATCTCCCCTCTTTCAATTTAAAACCATTACCCCTCATTTTATCACCATATTCCCTGATAAAAAGTCCATCCCCAATTTCATATCATATAAGGAAAAATTAAAGCCTGAAAGAACATGACTTGCTTATCACAAAAGACCTCAATCCTCATGTGTAGGAAATCGGGCAGGGAAGGCAAGAGACCACCACGGTTGAGCTGTGACCTGCTG